>JZKD02S1674022.1:568286-581569 GCA_000966675.3 Picea glauca | reverse complement strand
AATGGTATCTTTCCTCTGGTGGGCCCCTCTTTATACATGGCAACGATCTAATGGCCCCGAGTCCCATCATCTCCTACTGTCTAACATACCATCGTCACCCCTGGATGTCACCATCCACCTTTCCTGAAATAGTCATGTCCCATAACTGCTGTCAGTCCTTCCCCACCATTCGCTCATTGAAAGCCCCCTCACTATGACCTTTACCCCAATCGGTAGCCGCCACATCACTCATCCGTATCCCTCAGTCACCGTCACCTACCATCTCACACTCTAAGTGATCCGTTGGCCATTTATTACTGGATGACCTATCCATTAACCAGTTGATCTGTCTCCCGCACCCAATGGACACCCATTTACTCAAAACTACCATTTTTCTTCCTATCTTCACCATTTACCCACTCATCGTACCAAAGAGATTTACCCCATTTTCTCTTCCATTACAATCAGTTGCCCCCACCAGCAGCCACCCCGCTAACGTTGTTTTTCTTGCAGGTATCGTTGCAGTGATGGCGCCAAAGTCCAAACAAGCAGAAGGAGAGGAGAATCTGTTTCTCCCGCCTCCTGTCGACCTTGACAAGATCCCACTGGTCGACAAAGACCGCTTAATCGCAGAAACAAAGTGTGATTTTGATTTCGCAGACCTTCAGTCATGGCTCAAGGAAGTCTTCCTAGACCAGAGTGATGAAATCGGACTCTGGGAGTCCAACTTACCCCTTTACCTCTTCCCTCAGATCCACCCTTTTCCAGAGTTCACTCTCAAGTGCCAAGCCCACTACATTCCCAAGCAAAGAGCCGTCGTCTCCTCATCCAGAGAGATCCTTTTCCTCGTCACGCTCGAATCCATCGACCAAATGATGCAAATCCCCCGAGCCGACTCTGCATCACCCTTCAACCTAGAAAGTCTTACAGAATTATACTAGAAAATGACCTTCCCCCAAAGAGCCCAAATATTCAAGCTTTTCCTCCCCCCATCCACTCAATTTCCCTCCACAAATCCTCCTTATCCTTCGTCCATGTTCTCGACTATAGGAAACCTTATCATCTCATCCCTTTGTGCCTTGTTAGGATACTTTTCATATCATTGGGTAGATGAATCCATTCTAGGATTTTTATCCATCTTCTCTACTGATGAGAAGCCCACCACCCAGTTTGACTTCAGTACATTCCTGGCGAACAATATTCACGAATAGTTCGTGAATTTTGCCACAGAAGGCATGTTCCGATACTTGTCCATACTGGCGTACTTGTTCATCTTCTTCCAAGCAGACAAATTCATTTTTTCCATGCAAAAGATGGATGGAGATGGTAGACCCCAGGCAGTGACAGCATGGACCTCCTTGCTCAAGAACAACTCCACAAAGTTCAATTTCAAGGAGTTCATTGATCAATTCTACCACCTTGTGGTAAGTATGCTTGGCGGCAGGCCCGAGCCTCGGATAAATGATGAAGTTCAGTGGATCCTGCATCTCTTGGATAACACAAAGACATGGGATTGGTATTTGTACCAAGATTACACCGAGATCAGGGCATATGGGTGCGAGTTGGCACCGTATAAGCTGCCCAAGTACCTGCCTGTCAGAATTTTTGCTTTGGAATATATAAGGTAGATAATAAATTCCGATGATATCCATTTTGTGTCACTGAAGAAAAAGCAACAACTCAGAATCAAAGGGCAGATTAGCTCCTTCATCTGCAACAATCGTGGTGCTGGGGAAGAAGCAGACAAGCTGCTGAGGGAAATGAAGTTCTTCATGATTTTCCCATGGCATTATGATCCATGTGGGATCATCTCCGAGATGAGGGTGAAAAACAAGAACATCTCATATGTCCATGACCCCAGGCCTGAAGTTGAAAAATTTGCAAACCAGACAGTATGGGAGCCTAACAAATTGGTCGAAGTAGAACAATAGGATCCCCCGGCCACTATATCACAAATGACCACACCATAGGTCCCGAAAGAGAAAATTCCCTGGCAAGATTTATCTCCGCCTGTCACTGAGGTATCGTCAGAAGAATTCCAGCTGCATACCAAGAGGCCTAAGACTTTTTCAGTTCCTGGCCCGACTAGCGAAAAAGAAGCCTCGTCTACTACAATGACCAAGGTTGATAGGCCACCCCTCGGTGAAAGCTTCCAGAAGGTCATAACCTCAGCATTGCCGAAAAAATCTACAGATTCTCCATTCACCACCCAACCAGGCAAGGTGTGACCGAAGCTGACTATCTTTGAAAAGTATGAGATGATCAAGAAAATGAACCAGACCCTGACCAGCAGTACTTGCACCCAGTTCTGGAAGTAGACGTTGACTGCACAACACAGGCTGCTGTCGACATTCGACACCGAGAAGGGCAGAATGCATATGGCATTCCTCCAGGCATAGGTGTGAAATCCAAAGGTGATCACTAATTACAAAAGGGCTACCTTCTAATTATAGACGAAGGACGTGCATCCGGACGATCAGATGTATCTACACAAGCATACAGGGGAAATGGTATTTTACACACTGGGGCATGCTTCCACTACTACATCCAAATTGCAAGTGTCCTTGAACAACGTTCAAACACAACTGAAGTTAGAGAAGATATCGTCCTTTGCCAATGAAAATAGGATCAATACCTTGGAGGAAATGGTCCTCAAGATTGGTTACGATCCTTCAAATGTGAAAGCAATAGAGGAGATGATTAAGAAGAAGAATGTCGACATAGCCTCCTTAAGGAAACAATTGAAGCTCCTGCCCATAGAGGATTCACAGGCAAAGGAGATAGCAGAGAAAGAAGGTGAGAAAGATGAAATGCTCAAGTTTCTCATGGAGCATAATGCACAACTTAAGGAAATGGAAGATGAAATGGAGAAACTGGTGAAAGAGAAAGAGCAACTAAAGCCAATGGAAGTCATTCCATTGAGTTCCATTCCAATTTCGGGAGTGAGCACAACATCAGTGACAGAAGTCCCATTCGTGACTCCATTGACATCCATGGAGATGACAGCCGACCTGGCTAAGTCTATGGAAAAGATGAACCTGCAGGAAACCCAGATCAACAGGCTCAAAAAGGAGATTGAGAACCTTCAAGAACTCAAATCTTCCTTTTAGACCAACCTCTCCAAGGAAAAGCAGGTGACAGATCATCTCAAACAAGAGTTGCAACAGGTCCGGAAGCAAACAGTGGTAGGAAAAACTTTGGCCGAGGTTAAAGAAAGTGTATGGACAGACATCACCAAGTCCATGAACGAGATATGGCCCATGATACAGATCATGTTTGAGCAGAATGAATTGGTGCAGAGAAGCAAACAGGCCATTGAGAAGATCATATCAGAATTGGGAGAGATGCCAACATAGGTGAACGAGATCATCAAGTTCCTAAATTCTAAGACCAGGGAAGAGCTGGAAGAGGTGAAAATTGAAGACAGAACAGAGACCATCCTTGAGGTCGAAAGAGTTTTGACCAAGAGAGGATTAATGCTTCAGCTGGAAGAAAATGTTCAGGCCATGGACCTAGGGGTACAAAGATTCTTTAGTAAGATTGAGGCTCTACAGAAGAAAGGTCTTCCTGGTCTGAAGGTAATCAATGATAAATTGATGACACTCCCAGACTACAAGAAGAGATTGGATGATGTGGCTAAGGACAGTTCAAAGTTTGTAGGAATTCAAGGAAGCATAAATGGCAAGGCATTTCTAGATGCTCTTCAGTGGGACATCCATATCCAACATGAGATTCGATACATCTTCCTCACCAAGCCTACCTTCGCCAAGTACACAGAAATGGATGAAGTGTATCGAAGGCTACTCAAATTCAACGTGCCCAATCATCTTCGATGGGAGGAACTCTGTGATCTGATCGAGTAGTATATGAGCTTTCCTAGTCCAGTCATTTGTCCAGTCAGATGAGGTCGTGCAGAGGCTTCATCAACGACCCACCCAGAAATCAACATGCAGTTACACCACATCATCAAGCAGTTCCTATATTTAGGAAATTTGTTAAGTTAGTCTAAAAATAGATTTAGCATGTCTTGATCATTAGCGACAGGATCGTTTGTAATTTGAGTTATAAATACTTCATCTTTCGAAGTATATAGGGTTGTTGATATTCACACCCTGAAGCTATCAGACTGTAATATTTTTGAAGAGATCTTCCATTAATACAAAGAGGCACTTTTACAGGATTCTTGCATGTATTCACTGGTGATGTTTTTCTCTCTAAGTTGAATGTTATTCTGGCTTTGTTATCATATTGTTTTCTAAATCTAATCTTTGGAAGTAACGAACATTGCAGGATTTATCTCGAATACCCTGTTTCTGACTCAAAAGATTTTAGTGTTTTATCTTCTGGTTTTTTCAATAAAGAAATTCTTAACTGCTTCTTTGTTGAAATTATCTTTCTCGTCATTTCTGTTGTTCCTCATTTTTACTGTCAAAGAATCCAGTGATTATATTATCTCACCCTATGAAAGTTTTCCTTTGTGTTTTTGGTTCAGATTTCATATTTTATTTAAGACACAGACCCCATATCCCAATGGATGTGTCGACTGTCTCAACCAACTCAACAAACACTACGACAACAAAAACTGACCTATTTCTTTACCTAGCCTAATATTTAAAATTGGAAACATAGCTAAATCATATAGAGAGATCCCTCTCTTAAGTTAGAAGGGCTAGATCCTAGCTTCGAAAGCAGTTGGATAAAGTTACCTTTTGTAGATTTCCTCTGTTGTCAACCTCTTGGAAATTTATAGAGTGCTAACAGAGGGATAAGGAAGGGATTCAAAGAAAAGACTGAAGTAGATTCCTTACTTTATATAGGTGAACTATAGTACTTTATTTGTAACATAATATTCCCCGTATTCATTGGTTGATGTAAGAGAAAATATAAACTTTTGTTGGAGATACTTCACACACACCTAGGATTTATTTTTCCTAAGGTTTTCCCTATGTTTATTAGTCATTATTTCGTATCCTATAGTTTAGGGAGAGTATTCCTCTAGGAGAATATTCTCTTTAGTTCACACTTCAGTTTGATAAGTTGAGTGGAGTCTAGATGCCACATTGGGATCATCACCATGAAAAATTGGGATCATCACTAGCTAATGTGCATTGTCCTTGGGATTATCACCATTGATCAGGATTTTATGAGTAGAATGAAATGAATACAGATTATTACTAGATGCTTAACACATAATAACAAAGATACAGTAAAACTGGTTTTCTATTCAATAAGAAAATAAGCTGAAACTGTAAAATGCAGCGGAAAACAAGCTTGTTGGAATGGTGGCGGCTTATCTCTGAGAAGAGATGTGACGACTGCACTCATTCAAAAGAAGATGATTACAATGAATCTCTCAAGTCATTTTTACAAGAAATAGGAGTTTCAAAAACCCTAAACATCCAAAAACCTAACCCTAGGAGATGAAGCACCAAAAGTCATGTGGGCCCCGTTTGGGTAAGTCAGTACATCAACTTCCCGGGGTCGTAACTTTTGCATACGATCTCCATTTTAGGCGTATGATATCCCATTGGAAAGATCTATACAAGGAATACAACAGTTGCACAAAATTTCATCATTATGACCGCAACATACCCCAAAAAACGTCATTTAGGGCCTCAAAACAGCTCCAAAAGTTAAGGACCCGAAAAACTGCTAAAAATAGTAAATTATCAAAATTGCTAGAAAGTTGTTTTGAGCCAGCTAGAAAAGGTGGGTGGCCACCGATATCCACTTGGATCAACCATACTAGAAAATTACTCATGATTCTCTGATCTCCTCCTCACTTCATTCTATTTCAGTCAGTTAACTGAAGCCTGAGAGACTAGTTAACTCAGACTAAGTGGCAGGTCACTCACATAATTGCCTGAGAGACTAGACTAGGTGGTAGTTTACTCCCGTAACTAATGGTATGTGTCTAGATCACTCTATACCACCACTATGGTGCAATGGATTCTTCTCCAATGCACATTAGTTGAGTTATACATAGTATATCATGTCTAAATTATCATTCATTCATTTGCTTAATGAGAATTATTCCATTCTTTCTCTCATGCTTCTCTTTTCTCACATTTTCTTTGCAAATTGTGTATGTCATTTTGATAGCTAGATATATTATGTGCAGTTTCAACACATTTACATGGTATCAGAGCTGACGGACTGCCAGGGAAAAGACACACCAGATTATTTTTTCTGGTATCGAAGATTGAAGACAGCGGAAAAATGGAGTTTCCAAAATAATTCATTCTTACATCGTACAATTTATTTGCATGGAAGGATAATATGATAATGCATATTTGAGGTAGAGGATTATATAGGTTAACCATGAACATAGAGACCGAGCCCACATCATCCATAGTTAAATACAAGTATCTAAATTGAATGGATGAAGTGTTTAAAACTATTTGCAGTCTCATTTCTCCTTAACTCCTCTTTCACATATCCTCCTGTAAAACCCCTAATGAAGCCTGGACCACCATGGAATGGATTTTTGGAAAACAAGATGAGATGAGGGGACACATGCTCGAGGTGGAATTGCCCACCTTGGATCCAAAAAATTCGACAATATCCAAGATTTCTTTACCAAATATAAGGATTTGTTGTCGCAACTCAAGGCTTGCGGGGTTGATAAATATAAGGAGGAGAAACAAATGGTTCTAACCATTCTCTCCAAACTTGGTCAAAAATAATCAGTATTTGTATCTACATTTCATTCAGTTAGGCTTGCCTCTGGAACCACTTGGACAATTCGCTCTCTTGAGGCCTTTATCAAGTCTCTTACACAAGAGAAAAACAAGCTCATCAATATGGGAAAAATCAAAGGCCCAAAGGTGCATGCACTTACTGTGCAAGATGATAGAATTCATCAATATCATAAATCTAAAGAAAAACACAAAAGGAAATCACATGCAAATCCAAATAAGGAAGGGTACTCAAAACCCTTCAACGATGCCTCTCGATCCAAAGGTGGAAATGGAAGAAAAGGGGAGAAATGCACTTACTTCCATAAAGGATTCCATCAAGAATCTGCATGTATATAGAAACAAATAGATTAAATGGACCAAATAATTCAGAAAAATAACCTTGGAGATCGCATCACCAAGGGTGCCAAGAAGAAGAAGCCAGAATATCATAATCCCAAGAAAGGAAATTCTAGCCATGCTTTGATTTCCATCAACTCCTCTCCCAATTCTTGGATCATAGATTTAGGTGCATCACACCACATGGAAGCCACAAAAGAAGTCTATTCTTCATTGGATGCATGCAAAGGTCCTCCTATTCTGATGGGGGACAACTCTCCATTCGAGGTCACCGACAAAGGAAGAATTGAACTCACAAACAGAAGCTTCAAGAATGTGCTACATGTTCCCAAACGTTTCGTCAATCTTCTCTCTTTGTATCAAATGAAAAAATACGACACCAAAAAGAGATTCATATTCACACTTGATGCATTGGATATCTATGACATGCAAACCAATTCGAGGGTTACTACTGGTGAGGTAAATCATCAATCTAGATTCTACACATTTTCTGAATTTATTGAACCAGATTTTTCATTACTTCTTACCCATGCTGATGAAAGCAGTAGGATATGACATGAAAGGTTTGGGAATTTAAATTTCATATATATGCAACAGATTAGCAAGAAGGGAATGGTTGATGGTCTACCTGGCATGCATTTTTCCAAAGGAATTTGTGAGGGATGTATTCTTGGAAAACACCCTCAAGAGAAATTCGACAAAGGAAAGACTTAGAAGGCTTCCTTTCCTTTAGATCTGATCCATAGTGATCTCATGGGCCCTTTTCCACATCCATCAATCAACAAAGCAAGGTACGTGCTCATTTTTGTTGATGATTTCTCACTCTTCACATGGATTTTCTTTGTCAGGCAAAAATCATAGGTCTTTCAACACCTCAAAGATTTCAAATCCCTTGTTGAGACACAGTCACAAAAGAAAATCAAAGTCCTCTGAACATATAATGGGGGAGAATATGTCAAACATTAGATACATAATCATTTTCATGAGGACGAGATTCAGTTGCAACACACGGTTCCTTATACTCCATAGAAAAACAAAATTGCTAAGCGGAAAAATAGATCTCTAAAAGAGATGGCATATTACATGCTACATGCAAAGTCACTTCCACAGAGATTATGGGATGAAGCACTTAATTGTGCAATCTACATCCAAAACAGATCTCCCCATAGATATATCAAGGATAAGACCCCCTATAATGCTTGGAGTGGCCTCAAATCGGAAGTGACCCACTTCTGTATTTTCGGTTCACGTGCATGGGCTAGGATTCCCTCTAAGAAGAGGAAGACACTTGATCCACATAGGACATAGTGTATCTTTGTTGGATACCCTCATGGTGTAAAGGGATACAGACTCATTGATATTTCCTTGGACTGTCTCACCATTGAGCATAGTTTCCAATTCAAGGAAAGTGTCTCGCGTGTACCTCAACAGTCACATGAAGACACTTTTGTTCTTCCACGTGTTAGAGATGATGGGCATGCACATGCTGAATCTTCTTCAAATGAGATTTCTAATTCATAGGATTCATATGATCTAGACATAGAGTCGGTATAGTTAGATGTAGAGTTAGTGCATGCAGATGCAGATGTAGAGCCAAAGAAGAGGCCCAAGTGGGCCAAGACTACTCTTCAAGATGCATGAGTGTTGGCACAGGGGAAAAACTAGGGTTCAATGCTACAAAAACACACCAACAAAACCCTAACTACTGACCCTTTTGGAAACACCTGTGAAGCAGATGAAGTCTCACCCGAGGTAGAGGTGGGAGTGGTTGCAGGACTCAGGTGTCTGCAACCTTAGCTGGGACACGGATCTGTGATTACAATACACTTAGCACAATTAGTTCATCATTATTTATCCAATATGTACTTCACAGATAAAGCATAGCATCACAACATGCACCCAGATCTAATGTATTTAAGAACTTAGCATAAAGAAATGGATCAGATCTAGCACATTCACTTATATCAAATCTAGCATCCATATTCATCATAAGCACAAATCATAAACAGATCTATCTATCTATCTATATCAAGCACTTAGAAAACAACACATAAATGCACCAACACATCGCACAAAGAAGACTAATGTAGTATTTACATGGTTCACCCCCACCCTGGGGCTACGCCCACCAACTCTTCTTCTTTATTAGCTTCAATCAGTCATCTACATGCACAGAGCCACAAAGGCCTTAATCCACATAGGACAAGAGATCTGCACAGCTCGCTAGATCCTCCTTCCTTGCATTACAACACGAAGCCCTTCACAGTCTCTTACAATGACTTGCACTTAGCTCTGCAAGTCTTACACAGTATGCACGAAACCTTACAATTCTTGATCACACTGATCCAACTTTTAGCACTTAGCCAACTTGCACAAATATTCTTCTTATGTTTCCTAGACTTCTATTTATACATAGAAAATAGGCCTAAACATGGGTAAACCCATGGGTCGACATCCCATACCCATTACATATTCCCAAATCCCAAAAAAGACCCAAAAAGGGGCCAAGATCCCGCGATCTCTGCTTCTTCTTGCGCTCCATCTTCGACAGGCTCTCGAAGTCCCAAAATAGGTCAAAATTGACCAAGGATCTCCCAAAACTTAGTCAAGGGCCAACATGTCCCCAACCCTAACCTGTGAGTCATCCTAAGTCACTCTGGTCTGACTAGTTCTACTTTGAACGCCTCGAGCTTTGCTCGAGCCACTTCGACTTGTTGTTGTTCTACGACTTCCTATTCAACGAACTCTTGGATGACTACATTGTTTATAGGTTCCTATAGATGTTGTTCGATTGTATTGACAACCTACTCTAGCTCTTCTCCTTGGCCTTCTACCTTTGTAAACAATTGATAGGCCTTGTCTTGTATGGGTTGGAGTTTCTGAGTTACCTCCATAACTCTACTCTGGATAGTATGGATTTGTTATTGTATAGTGCATTTCTCTTGGGAGCACTTCATTGTTTATAGAGCTAACATGGAATGCGCCTGTATCTTTTCGGCTTAATACTTCACCTCTTGGAGCTGTGACTCTAGTGCCTTCAGTTCCGGGTTTTCCGTGAGTTGTTCATAGGTCTGGGTACTGCAATTAGTGAGTTTCTTACCTTCTAGGGTAAGATCTTGTTGAGTCTCCATTTTGACACTTCTAATGCCCTATATTACCCCTTATCTGAGTCTATTGTACCTATTCTATGTGTATCTAATTGATTCTTTCTTCCATAAATACACTTGATTACCTTGTTCATGTGCATAAGGGGTAAATTATGATTAAGGCATGATTTGTTTAGTTTTCTTGAGTTAATTCGATTAAAATGATTGATTTTGTATGATCCTAATCACTGTGACTCTTAATCAGCATGATCCGGTACCCAGTCTATTCTGGTACCAAGGCTCCACCTATTCCGGTACCAACGTGTGCTAATCCGGTACTAGACATAATTCAAAATTTTTGAATGTTTCTAGAAGAAAATATGGCTCATGGATTTTGTCCAGAGCGATGTTTTCATGTGGACACATGATTCATAATTCACCCAGATCACATGTGTGGACCTCTAGCTCAGGGGAATGATTATGCCAAAATTAGAAAAACAACTCAAACTGCTGACTTGTGCCTCGATTTCCGTGCATATGGTATAAGATATAGAAATTATAATACATGGGTTTTGTCCAGAATATGGAAAATTGAGTATCAAGTAGGAAGGTTTTCAAAATTAGAATTTGTTTGGGAGATATGGGTGGGGGACTAACTCGAATCTGCCCAAATTGTTAAAAAACATAGATTTTTGGGATTTATCCTAAAATTGTAAAAATTGTTTTCTTAGTTTGGGGATTCCATTTCATCCATTCCTCCATGGATTTTATGTATAAATAAGACCTCATAGGTCTGAGTAGGGAGGAATTATTATGATGTAATATTGGTTCTTGAAGGAAGAGGAATTTTTTTGTTGTAGGGTTGATTCTTGAAGACTGTGGATTGTACCTCTGTTTTTCTCAAGTAATGATATAAATTACAGTTAATGGAATTGATGCGTGTTATCCAAACTTTCTTTCTATAAGTTTATTTTAAAGCTACCTTGTTGGTATGGTAAGGGCCCACCAACCCAACCAAGGTAAGCTTCTTTGCATTTACTGTATATATAATTCTAGTTTGTGTATGGATGAAATCATTTTTGTTTTGATCATAAACATCTAACTTTATTTCTGTTTTTCTTTAGTAAACATTTGACAAAATACAATAAAGATGTGTGGAAATTGTGAGTGAGTGAGGGAGCCTTTTTGGAGTGCAATATAGATTTTTGGAGTGTAATATGGTTTCATGAGTGCAACATAGATTCTTGAGTGAATATTTGCTATCCTTGTATGTGTGTGTAGACAATCATTTGATAGATTTAATGTTGTAGTGTTGTTTCTATCTTGCAAATCTAGGGATAATCAAGACCTCCATCTCTCACCCTACATGTGCCTAAAGTGGAGTGTCTTCCTTCACATGTGATTTCTTCATTTCATGAGCCATCAATGAACAGGTTCATCACCTAAGCAAGAGTCTTTTCAATTGAGTATTTGTCTGAGAGTTTTGTTATTAGTTTTAATCTTCTAGTTTGAAGTTGTGTGAATAATGTTATCATTGAAGTGTGCCCATATTTTCTTGCTAGTTGTTGTTAAGGGTAGTAGCTACAAATAGCTAATTCAAATTCCATCTTTCCACTTCATGAGCTTGTAAATGGACAAGGCATTATTTGAGCAAAATCTTTTGAGTGCATGATTGCAAGTTTTTCTTTCTAATTTCTGAATTGTGTGAAGAGTGTTATCTTTGAAGTGTGAAAATAGAGTATTGGTTTTTAGATGGTTTTCTTGATTGAACTATACTCATCAGACATAAGAACCTATCTGTTATCGGCACATATAGTGCATCAAATCTACTGATTACGAATCCCGGTTGATAATTTATGTTTGGTAATATATTATGAAAATAATTGCACCAACAGAGCCTTTAGCCTTTCAAGTGCGCTCGTGGCAGTTTCTTCTCTTTGGTCTCTTACATCCTCTAGGGTCTTAGGTATAGTGCATAGCTCCAAATATGCTATGCGATGTTGTAGCTACTAGATGGCTTCTGCAAGCAGGTTCACCTGTTGTGTAACTCGGTCTTCTGCCTTGATTTGTAAAACTGTCACAGAGCGAAGTGCTCTGTTGACCACTTCTTTTACTTCAAGTTGCTCTGCGAGCCACTGTTACTTTTCTTGCTGTAGTTGCACCTTTTCTTCATCAAACTTTGCTTGGAGAGCAAGTTTGTCTTGTTCTATAGCACTGCATTTCTCTACGAGTACTCCTTGTACTTGTGTCAAAGCCTGGGTAGATTTCTCTGTTTCTTAATGTTCTCATCGAAGGGGAGCTTCAACTGTATCGGCTAAGAAGTGGAGTTGAGTTGGCTCATCTCCCAATTCTAGTTCTCCGGGGGCAGTGGAGACTACACAGCTGGACTGTAGGGCCTATTGTACCCCTAGGAGTTCAGTCTCAATTCGATCATACATCTCTTCTTGCTTTTCTTCTTGTTTCTCTTCTATTTCTAGTGAAGCATCTTACATGGATGCTATGAGGAAGTCAAAGTCATCAGAGGTGAGGACGGTCTACATCTTGGTCACGGTGGCCTTCGATGTCTTTCGGGAGGAAGGTTTTGGAGGCAAACCTTTCCTCTTCTTCAAGGGATCAACCTCGTCTCCTTACCTCTATTCGAATCCTTTGTCATATAACTCTTTGCCATCACCTCCTTGCTCTAGTGATATGGAAGCAGTCTTCATAGATGCATTTTCTAATTTTTGGATCTCTTCGGTCTTCTTTGTTCTACTTGGTCCAGGTGTATCCTGCGCTATTTCTGGGTTGTCGATGTCAGATATCTCCACAGGGTCTGTTGGAATAAGGAGGTTCATTGAACGGTCCCTTGTGATCTCCTCCAAATCCTCCTTCATTAGCTTATAGTACTCCATTTGATAGGGTCCTTTCCATCAAACTTCCTCATATCGATCCTAGGAACATGGTTGCTCTTCAACCCAAAGTTAGAGTTTCTCCATTCTTGATTCACCTCCCTTTTGTTCTCATCATGAATTTCATGGGATGCATTTTCACTTTTAGGTGTCCTCTCTGTTACGAAAATTTTCAATACTTCCATGATCTCCCCTTTTAAAGTGTCCATCTTAGTATTTATTGCCTCAAACTTAGCTTCTGTTGAATCCATCATCTCTTGTAGTTCATCTTTTGTTATTGTCTTCTTTTGTAA
>JZKD02S1674022.1:504774-568236 GCA_000966675.3 Picea glauca | reverse complement strand
CAAGATGATTCCAAATGAAAATGTCTCCTTGGTATATATAGGAGACTAGGAGGTATAATTACAACTAATGGAATAAAGCTGACATAAATAAAATAACATTACTAATGTAATATGAACTAATTAAGGGGTAATGAGCCAATATTAGGGCTTAACATGCACCCCTATCACACACACATCCGCGCATCCTATCACGCATGTTCACTACACAATTGTGCACACATGCACACCTGTCAAGAATAGAACCGTGCATGAATGTGTTGTTGTGCTTTGACCAGGCATGCACTCCATGTCCTCCTATTTTCCCTATTTGGGTGCCCCCATGTGTGGTTCTCCCAATTATAGTCGTGCACTCATGCACATGGAACATTCGATCGCCCGTGCACTAGGGGGGGCACCTTCACAAAACCCCCCCTATACGGCCATCTGTACAAGCCCTGCCCAAAAAGAAACCCTAACTATTGTGCAGGAGGATACGACCACTAACCTGATACTCATTGATCCTAAATTGGCTGGCTCGATCTCCCAAAATCTCCAAATATCTTCTCAAACCTCTCGTCAATCCACTATGACAGCAGGTACAAATGAGGTGGCAATGTGGTCCCTACAGCTATATATAGTCCCTTTTGCCAAAAATTCCATACTCAATTCTGGGAGCTCCGAGCATCCGTTTTTCGATTCGTCTTCAACCATGGGACCAAGATCCTACCACCTACACAGTCACATTCCCTGGGCCACCATCCATCCTTGGCCCCTGGGGAGAATTGTTCTCACATAGCGCTCAAGTACGCATGCTCATGTTCAAAATTCTCAAATAATTGTTATATATTATTTACTTTCAGATATCATTCACAGTTGGTATTTGGATTTTTATGTGTGTAGGTACTTGGTGACCACCCGCCAGCACATCCCTTTCATGTATATGATCACTACTAGCATGTTATCATTCCCTCTGAATATCAATTGCATATCCTAATAACACCCTCTGATATTTTCCTCTAGGGTGCCCCCATCCATCTCTGCAATACTCACACCTTCATTGCATTTCAGTACTGTCGACTGGTAGCACTCTCTCCCACATGAGTTGTCCCCCTTATAGTCCCCTCTGGCACTTTGACACTCATGTTGTTTTCACCCCATAGGGTTGGGATTCCTCATAGTCTTTGCATTCCCTAGAATCAGCCACATGCTCCTTCTCCTCATTTTGCTAACTTCCCCATAACGGAATCCCATGTAATCTCATCATGGTTTGCATTTGACTACACCTATGTAGTATCATTAACCTTCCATCTCATTCACCATCAATTTTCCCATCTGCATATTCTCCTCCATTCATTTTACCTAATACAGAAACCCACCTATGGGGTCCCCAACCCTCCACCTGTCTTCCAAGCAACTTGCACCCTTATAGGCCAAGACATATTGCACTGGATCACCTGTTTCTGTATCTGTACACTTCTCCCACCTTATTCTTTATTCTTTTGGCAATTGTACAAAACCTTTGTTTCCAGCCTTTACATAGTTTTTTGTCGTCACCTTTGGCGACCTTCTTTTCCCGACAAAAGAAACCCATGTCACCCTTGGTTGTGGAATTCATTATATTCTACACCTATTGACATTGTCCATAAACCCCGAGTATCCCACAGTCCACATAACCTTGATCTCTGCATTTATCCACTTTGTCCTACCTCTGTCACAACTTAACCCACGTCTAGTCATCCCCCTGACACTAGACCCAGTTTCATGGTTGTTTCCACTTATACGTCACATATATCCCCAACCAAGGGTAGTCTTGAGTCTCACCATATCTTGACAATGTCCATGTTCCTCATCAGTTCTTGATTTTACCCCGTGGATTTCATGAAGCATTTTTCTTCTTGGAGTCGAGTCTCCCTTTCTGTCGACATCAACACACTTTCCAGAAGGGCGACGGTATCATGGCTATCATTACCTTTATAATGAGGAGTCTCGAACGACACAGAGAGACCCATGATTTCTCTCTATTGTCATTTACCCCCACGATGATCGACTTCAACACTTTATCATGTTGCGGTGGGTCTTACTTTGCGACTATTTCAGTTGTTTTTATATTTTCCAAAGACCTCTGAAATTTGATAGGCCATCAATGCCTGCGAATCCTTGACACTTATTATAGTTGTCATCGCCTCTCTTCAGCATTTTCTCACCATCATAATTGTCCTCTGACATTATCAACACACCCCAGAGGGCGTTGCAGTCATCTACACCAACACACAACTTCATTTACTGTATTACACATTTTTGAGTTACATGACACGAGCATGGGGCATGCCCGCCTCATTTGTACACAATTTTATTTTTCCACACCTTGCAAAAGGTTTGGGTCCTATAGGTTCCCCTCTCCATCCAATGGGTCACTCTTGCAATTCCCCTCAACACTCTTTCTTACAAAATTACTCTCAATAGAAGAAATATTGATGTATTTCGGCTATACGTATGCTCCAAACCTCACACATCTGGGGGCATCTGTTATCACTGAGATTTCATTCACAAATGGTTACAGGAATCCAACATCGCCAAACACCCATTAGTTCATCCATGGCCCAAAAAATACATTTCCAAAGGGCCCATAACTATACAACTGGTTATAAAATCATCATGTGCTAAGGATACAAAGGAAGCGCGCGCATGTGTGACAGTGGAAAAACTCTGGAAAAGTGCACATGTACCCGATGCATGACTGTGGATGAAAAAATCCACGCAAACCTCATAAAAATGCATTTATGATTTTGGCCAGCCTTCCACCCACTTCTGGTTCATCTCCCAAGTTGATTTGACACACAAATCCGAGAAGAATCTGAGTGGGGGGTTGGTTAAAGACCTAAGGGTGCCCTAAAGAGCCCCTTGTTCACACTAAATACTGGTTGAATAATGCCTCAAAGCTTTGCTATAAAAAGAGGCCATGGGTGCACTATATTTTCAAGGAATTCATTTGTATTGTTGTGTTGCCTATATTCTCTTAGAGGAACCTCTTTCCTCACTAGAGCATACAAGCACCATTTCATTTGGCCATTCACATCACCTCTTAAGTGAATGAGCTTTGGATTTATTCACCATTTCTTTCTAGTTTTCTACTTGTAAGAAGAGCTCAATCATTGGGGGTTCAATATCCCTCCCTTAGAGGAAGAGAGGACCCATAAGTCTCCCTTTCTCTTTGGTGTTTTCCCACTAATACAACTTATCCATTGGTGGCATGCGTGTTGTTTATTTTTTGTTCTATTTCCCTTATGCACTCTAGTTTAGTTTCTTTTATTGTTATTATTTTAGTTCTTTGTTTATTTCTTATGCTTGATGTTTCTAACTCTTGCATTCACTATTGTCTTGTCCAACTAACCCAATTGGACTTATAAGCATCCTTATTTTTCTCATTTAGGTGACAAAAGGGACACAACATTTGGGTTTGTAGTTTTCTTTTTAGGTAGTTTGCAAATTTTGATTAGTGGCTTGTTTTCATTTATGTTTCTAGTATAGATTTGGTTTCTATAACAATTTTGTAGTCTTTCATTTGCACTCTTGTACAATTTTTTTTTTCTCTGTTCTTAGTTTTGATTTGAATTTTGTGATGTCTCCAAAGTCTATATGGGGAGTAATTTATTCTTAGCAACAACAATAGGTGAATTTGGGAAACTTCTACTCTATCATTTTGATAAGATTTCATTTATCTAAAGATCATCATTACCAAGTTGTAAATGTGTTGAACCTGCATAGAATAGATCTAACTAGAAAATGACATACACAATTTGCAGAGAAAATATGAGAAAAGAGAAGAAGGAGAGAAAGAATGGAAGAATTCCCATTAACCAAATGAATGAATGATAATTTACACATGATATGCTCTATATAACTCAACTAATGCACACTGGAGAAGAATAAAATGCACCATAGTGGTGGTATAGAGTGATCTAGACACATAACCACAATTACAGGAGTAAACTACTACCTAGTCTAGTTTGTCAGGTAGTTACAGGAGTGAACTACCACCTAGTTTGAGTTAACTAGTCTCTCAGTCTTCAGTTAACTGACTGAAACAAAGTGAAGTGAGGAGGAGATCAGGGAATCATGAGTAATGAACTATTTTGGTGATAATCCCAAGGACAATTCACATTAGTTGGTGATGATCCCAAGGCTACATGTCCCAATGCGACAACTAGACTCCACTCAAATGATCAAACTGAAGTGTGAACTGAAGAGAATATTATCCTTGAGGAATATTCTCCCTAAACTATAGGAGACTGAATAATGACTAATAAACATAGGGAAAAGATTAGGAAAATAAATCCTAGGTGTGTGTAAAGTATCTCTAACACTCCCCCTGAACATCACTATGGTGAAAATAAAGAATGGGTCCTAACAACAAGGCCATGTTAGGTACCAAAATAAAAAATATACATTGAAATAAATGAATAAAGAGGGAAAACCTCATGGGAAAACCCTCCCCCTTAAAGTATAATGTATGTAAAAAGAAGAATTGACAGTTGCTAGGCAACTGTGTCTTTCACTCCAAGATGACTGCGTAGAGAATGGAACTTCTGCTCAGTGAAGGTCTTGGTGAAGATGTCTGTAGTTTGTTCTACTGAAGGACAAACCTGCAGGTCGATGATCCCCTTCTGTACTAAATCTTAGATGTAGTGAATGTGGATCTCAATGTGATTTTTCTGCTACGTCTGAACTATATATCTACAGAATTTCAAAGTGCTCTGGTTGTCACACTATATTACAATCGACCGATGAAACTGAATTCCCAACTCAGTGAGAAAATGTTGTAGCCACATAGCCTGAATGGTTATGTTAACTACCCCTTTGTACTCTTCCTTGGCTGAAGATAGATAAATAGTAGCCTGCTTCTTGCTTGACCAACATATGGGCCCAGAACCAAGACTGAGTGAGTAACGAGATGTGGACCTACAATCAATGATATTGCCATCCCAGTCAAAATCAGTGAACCCGATGAGGTCCAATGCAGAGTTTGTTGCATAGTGAATCCCAAAGGTGATGGTTCCATGTATGTATCGAAGGATACACTTTTCATTCTTCCAATGTATCTCATGCGGCTCCTGCATGAACCTGGAGACTGCTCCAACTACATGGGAGAGGTATGGTCTAGAGTGTGTGAGATACAACAAGTTCCCCACTACTTGTTTGTACATTGTTTTGTCAACCAGTGGAGTGTCCCCGCCATCCTCAAGTATGACACCTTATAGGAAAGGATTTGGGGAAGACATGCATTCAGTCAAGTGAAATCTCTCAAGGAGATCTTATGCATACTTGGCCTGAGACAATTTGATGCATGATGCATCCTGGCCAATTTCAAGTCCAAGGAAGAAATGCATCGAACCCATGTCCATCAGCAAGAACCTTTCATGCATAATCCTCTTAACTACAAAAATCAATGAAGTCGAGAAACCAATGATCAATAAATCATCAAAATATAGAACTAGGAGTATAAGTGAATCAGTCGTCCTGAGCATGTAAAAATCCAGGTCTGACTTACAACGTACAAAGTTTTGTGATAGTAGATAGGAGTCTATATTGGTATACCATGCCCTTGGGACCTACTTGAGGCCATAAAGAGACTTCTTTAGCCGACATACCAAAGATGAATCCTTCATAAATCCCTGGGTTTGCTCCATATAGATCTCCTCAAAGAGATTGTCGTGAAGAAATGCATTCTTCACGTCCACATGATGGACTTCCCATCCCTTGGTTTTTGTAATGGAAAGTGCCAAATGTATGGATTCCATCTTCTCTACTAGAGCGAAGGTCTCATCATAGTCAATGTCATGCACTTGTTGAATCCTTTGGCAACTAGCTTGGCTTTTTATATGATAACATGTCTATTCGCTGCACTCTTGGTCCTGTAGACTCATCTACACCTAACAAGTTTCCTTCTTGAAGGAAAGGGAACTAGATCCCAAGTCTGGTTCTCAAGGAGGGAGTTGTACTCCTCCTACATGGTGGATTCCCAAAAGGGATTTCCAGTAGCCTCACCATAGGATTGTGGTTCTACAGACTAAACCAAGAAAACAATCCTGGGTGGTATCGATTTAGTGGTAGTGAGTGCAAGAGGAGGCTCCTTGAAATCATATCAAGTCCTCCAAGTATCATCTGGATCCCAAACAAGATCTCATCGTTGGCCCTTGATCAAGTTTTTGGAGATCCTTGGTCAAGGTTGACCTATTTTGGGAGATCCTTGGTCAATTTTGACCTACTTTTGGCACTTCGATAGCCTTTCGAAGATGGAGCGCAAGATGAAGTAGAGATCGTGGGATATCGACCCCTTTTTGGGATTTGGGAATATGTAATGGGTATGGGATGTCGGCCCATGGTTTTACCCATGTTTAGGCCATTTTGTATGTATAAATAGAAGTCTAGGTAATGTAAGAATAAGAGTTGTGTAATTTGGCTAAGTGCTAAGAGTTGGATCTGTGTGATCAAGAATTGTAAGGCTTCATGCATACTATGTGAGACTTGCAGAGCTAAGTGCAAGTCATTGTAAGAGACTGTGAGGGGCTTCATGCTGTAATGCAAGGAAGGAGGATCTCGCGAGCTACGTAGATCTCCTTTCCTATGTGGAGTAAGGTCTTTTTGGCTTTGTGCATGTAGATGACTTATTGAAGCTAATAAAGAATAAGAGTTGGTGGATGTAGCCCAAGGGTGGGGGTGAACCACGTAAATACTGCGCTATTCTTCTTTGTGCGATGTGTTGGTCCATTTATGTGTTATTCTCTAAGTGCTTGATATATATATATACATAGATCTTTTTATGCTTTATGCTTATGATGAATCTGGATTCTAGATCTGAGACAGGTGAATGTGCTTAGTGCTTGAATCTGCTAGATCTGATCCATTTCTTTATGCTAAGTGCTTAAATACATTAGATTTAGGTGAATGTTGCGATGCTCTATTTTATCTGCAAAGTAGATATTGGGTAAATAATTATTAACTAACTATGTTAAGTGCTCTATTAAGTATTGTAATCATAGATATTTGTTCCAGCTAAGGTTCCAGACACCTGAGTCCTGCAACCACCCCTACCTCTACCTCGAGTGAAAATTCATCTGCTTCGCAGGTGTTGCTGAAAGGGCCAGTAGTTAGGGCTTTGTTGGTGCATTGTTTTAGCATTGAACCCTGGGTCTACCCCTGTGCCAACAAATGGTTCCGTTGTCGGGACCTGAAACTGTGATTGTTGGGAATTGAGGAAGAAGAAGCTTTGTGCAAAGATCCAACCTGAAATTGTGAAATATCTGTGCGTAGATCTGTTTCCCTAGTGCGTAGTATTCTACTTAGTTTTCCAAGCTCTGTGATAAGGAAAATAAGTTTGATCTGAAGAAAAGAGGTAAGCTCTAGAAGCTTTGTTCTCTGAGAAAGGAAAAAGTGAGACTTTTTGATTAAAAGAGGTAAGATTTGAAAGCTTTGTGCTCTGACAAAGGTAAGAATATTGGAAAGTTCTAGATCTGAAATCTTTGTGCTCTGTAGAAGTGAGATAAGTGGAAATTTTTGTTTCAACAGTATGGATCTAGGTATGTTCGATAGATTCTATCCTAGCTTGAAAACTAGGGTATTAATAGATGAAATAAGATTTGATATGAGTAGATCTGATAAGAATAGTGAAAAATATGTTATACCTATGCATAGAAAGAATGTTTGGAATAATAAGTGTATGCAGGAACCTAGAAAGAAATGTTTGCAGGTTAGCTACCATGATCCTAGAGCACAGTATAGGAAAGGATGGGGATCATTTAAAAGAAAGAGAGGATTAACCCTGTGTTACAGTTGTAGAAAACTAGGACATCTTGCTAGGGAATGCCTTGAGAGAAGACCTAGTTGTCTTTGTTGCAAATCTATGGACCATGAAGTATTGGATTGTCCTAGAATGATTGCTAAGCTTGAAGATATGAACATGAGACAAGAAAACCCTAAGGCAGATCCAAAAACTAATATTGTGACAGAATCCAAGAAAGAATCAGAGAAAGTATTGTTACAGATGAAAGAAACCCTGAGTGACCACCAACATGTCATATTATCAAAGATCTTCAAGGAAAAAGAATGCGTTGATGCAGAAATAGGAGACTTCGACATTGATTGTGTTCTAGATGAGGAAACATAGGTGAATATCATGACAGAGAGAACTTGGGAAGCTATAGGGAGGCCTGCTATGATTCCTTCATTAGGAGGAATAGGCCTATTCAAATGAAAGTTGATAAATCTATGTGGCAAGCTTGCTCAGATACTTATGAATGCCAATGGAACTTCGACAGAGGAATATTTTGAGATTATTAAACTTTTTGATAATAGTGCCCCATTTACCATGATACTAGGAAAACCTTGGATTGAAAGAGATCAGGCCGGAAGGCAAGAAGAAGAATAAGTTTTAGAGAAGAAGAAGCAAGAGTTAAAAGAATTCATGACTAGAAGGATCACGCACTTGATTGAAGAATAGAAGAACAAATCAAAGTTATTTAATACCAGAAATATGATTTAAAGCGGAAATTTTACTCTCACCATCAAATTTCAAATTGGACAAGGATTCAAGATGCTTTTTGGGTATGTTTTTGGTAGTCCTATATGAATTAAAAGCATGACCCAAAGTAGGAATGTACACAGGAGCAATGATTAGTTAAAAATCTTTAAAATAAGACTATACATAGATGATCTATTGGTGGCCCTCCTTCTAGCGCCAAAAATGTTGATGGGAAAAATTGACCATATCCAACATTAAGGAAATCAACCGGTCAGGTCCCCAGTTAGACCCATATCCCTTTGGGATGGTGATTCTGACTGGTTAAATGGGTCTAGTTACCCTTTCCCTAAAACTAATCTAAATTGAATATTAATCTAATTTAAAATATAAACTAACTCTAAACCTATCATCTACCAGCTAATGTATGATATTGCTTGTTTTCATCAGCAAGCAAAATGGAAAGAATTACCTGCTTGCAACATGCTTGTACGAGACAACCTTTTAGATTGACTCAAATGTGGGCTCAACCAGGCCACCAAGATGTTTTCTCCTACGAAGAGGACGCTTTCTCATATAAATTTATAAATGTAAATGCAATATAATATAATATGCAAACAACACAATGAAATCTAATCTATTCTTACTTAGTACATATGAAGTAGTTTCTAGATACCTAGTGAAATGGTATTGTGAAAATAATGAGGATTAAACATGAGATTTAAAAATAAATATCAGATTACAGGACTAGTCATAACAATTTATATTGTTTAGTTTCTTTTTTTATTCTATTCATATAATTAGTATAACCTGGAAATGATAAAAGATAAATCTCTATAGTAAGGAAGTAGTTCACATACTTTAATGATTATTAAATCAATTTATAATGATAAATTTATGAGTAAATAGTTACTCAAAAATTGATTAAAATGTATAAAAAATCAAAAGATGAATGATACAAATAATAAATTATAATATCAGATAGTTGATCAGATAAACAGATAATTGCATATAAAATAATAATGCCATTACAAGCAATCACGGGTCTAAAATTGTCAAAAAAAAAGAAAAGAACCATATTATATTCAAACCTATAATAGTATCTAATCAAATACAATCATAGAACCTATGTATCTTGTGAATACAAATGATTCTCCAATAGTCCTACTAAGACATCAAGCTCTATTGATAGAGAGAAAATCCATAGTAGTATAAAATCTGCCTCTACATAACAGATTTAATCTCAGAAAGAAAATCCCCTAGCTTCAGATATGAACTTCAATTTATTTCTACATGATAAATTCCCTTAACAATAGTGCAAAGAGTCTCTCATTCTGCAGAAATTGGGATCCCCCCCTCATGGTAAGTCTATATATACTCCCTTTTATAACCAAGAGTTATGATATACAAAATACGTATCATCACTAAAGATAAACGATGATTTAAATGGGTAATTTCATGGTTGTAGAGGTATGACATGAAGGATAGACTTTCAGATAGGATACATATTCATTTCTTGCATTGGTCACTGCAAAGTTAATTCAAGTTTTGAATTCAGGTTACGCAGGATGAGCCCTCACTATGTGCCAATGCTTAAGAAAACATATCAATTAAAAGAAGATCGTCCATCACATGACGTGTTTCCAACTTCAAGGAATCCTCTGAAACTTGAAGAGGGGTTTCAAAAAAACAATAAAATTGCTTCAGTTAAAATAAATTTCAAAAACCCATACAAGAGCGATCTAGCCATTGAAGGGTTAAGAAAAGACCTTTACAAACTTACTGCATCCATAAAAAGTCTGCAAAAACTCCCACTAACCTATTTATTGCAAAAGAGGCAAATAATTAGAAAGAAATTCAATGATTTAAATACCTAAAGGATAATGTCACATAACAGGGACCATGAATACAACAGATAGATTGACAGAGGTGAGTTTTTGACCTCATAGGAGTGATAAATTGTGAAGAGAGAAATGCAGAGAGAAAAATAGAACATAAAACAATATATTAGAATGTAAGAAGAATAATACAGAATGAAGAGAGTACGAAGAGATTACATCTGAAGCCATTACAATGAGGGAAATAGCTTAGCTAAATAGGCTCAGACAAAACAAGAATAGAAAGTACAACTGTCTAGTATAGCTGGCAGTGTACAGTCAGACTGTTGAGGGTACAATATATTTAACACTCCCTCTTAGACTCAACAGTTACAATCATCAGCACTGATTATGCCTAAGTGTTGTCTTTGAAAATCAAAAACTGACTTTCCTAGTGGCTTTGTAAAAATATCAGCAAGCTGATCTCTAGAACCATAGAATTGTAGTGTGATATCACCATTATTGACTAGCTCGCGTATGAAATGAAAACAAGTGTCAATGTGTTTGCTCTTTTTGTGAAACACATGGTTTTTAGATAAATCAATTGCTAAAGTATTTTCACAGAATATAGGAGTTGGATCCTTTTCTGTATGTGACATATCTCTCAATAATCTTCTTAGCCATACAACTTGATAAGAAGCTGAGGTAGCAGTGACATACTCTGCCTCTGCAAAAGATATTGAAACAATTGGCTGCTTCTTTGATGCCCATGAGATGAGGTTCATGCCTAGTTGAAAAACATGTCTAGATGTGCTTTTCCTGTCATCTAGGCTGCCTACAAAATCACTATCTATGTAACTAGAAAGTTGATTACTATCAGATTTAGTGTACCATAAACCAAAATGTAGTGTTCCTGCTACATATCTCAAAATTCGTTTTTCCATTTTCTAGTGCGAATCCTTGGGTGATTCCATGAATCTGGAAACAAGGCTAGCTGCATACATGATGTCAGGCCTAGTTGCTTTAAGATACAACAAACTTCCTTCTAAAATTTTGTATAAAGTAGAATCCACTGTGGGACCTTCATCATTCTTGCTTAATTTTGTGCCTAATGGTATGGGGGTTTCCGCTGGATTGCATCCTTCCATGCGAAACCTTTTGAGGATGTTTGCTGCATACTTTTGCTGACAGACAAAAATGCCTTTGGTTGATTGATGAACCTCAATCCCTAAAAAGTATTTCATTATGCCAAGATCTGTCATCTCAAACTCAGATTGCATGGCATGTTTAAAATCTGTTAACTCTATATTTCCTGTATAGATCATGTCATCAACATATAAACATACAATTAAAATTTTACCGTGCTTATCTATTTTGGTGTAAAGAGTTGGCTCATTTTGGATTCTGCTGAAACCACTTTTGATCAGATAAGTGTCAATTCTTCTGTACCAAGCTCTTGGAGCTTTCTTTAAGCCATACAAGGCTTTCTTCAATCGAGATACTTTGGTTGGGTGCTCTTGGACTTCAAATCCAGGTGGTTGATTGACATAAACTTCTTCTTCTAAAAAACCATTTAGGAATGCTGACTTGACATCCATTTGGTATACTTTCCATTTGTGTTGTGATGCTATGGCCAATAGAGTTATGACAGTGTCTAACCTTGCTACTGGAGCAAAAGTTTCACCATAATCAGTACCTGGTTGTTGTGAGAATCCTTGGGTAACAAGTCTTGCCTTGTGCTTTTCAATCTGCCCTTTTTCATTGAGTTTATTTTTGTAAACCCACTTAACACCAATACTCTTTTTGTGAGTTGGCATATCAACAAGATCCCATGTCTTGTTCTTCTCAATGGAGTCAATTTCTTGGTTCATGGCTTGAACCCAATGTGGCTCCTTAGCTGCTTCCTTAAATGATGTAGGTTGACATGACATTAAAGCAAAAAGGTTGTGCTGTTCAAAGTCATCCAACTGCTGATGGATTTCTCTCAAACTTCGAGTTCTTTGATTCTGTGGTTCAGAGAATGATTCTCAGCTGGAGGTTGAGTTATCCTGTGAGTGTTCAGGTTGTCTTTGTACCTGTAGTCTTGGAAGAATTGTTTGAGGTACTTGCTGTCCTGAATTTTCTGTGTTTTCAGAACTTGGTAGCAATGGATTTTGACTGTCCATTTGTTGATTTTCTGAATCATTCCAGAATTGATTTTACAAAAATTTTACATCTCTGTTGAGAATTAATTTCTTGGTGATTGGATTGTAAAGCCTGTAAGATTTAGATGTTTCACTATATCCAATGAAAATGAATTTCTCACTTCTGTCATCAAGTTTCTTCCTTAATTCGGAAGGTATGTGAGCATATGTTATGCATCCAAATGTCCTTAGATGAGCTACATTGAGATTTGTCCCACTCCATGCTTCTTGGGGAACTTTCATCTTTAGACTTGTAGTTGGAGATCTATTCAAAAGATAAACTGAGCATGCTACTGCTTCAGCCCAAAAACTATTTGACAAACTTTTCTCTTTGAGATGTGTTCTTGCCATATTCATTATTGTCTGATTTTTCCTTTCAGCCACTCCATTCTGTTGTGGAGTATACCTTGTTGTTGCTTGCATGATGATGCCTTGAGATTTGCAGAAATTTGCAAATTATCTGGAGTTGTATTCTCCTCCTCCATCTAACCTGAGTGCTTTGATATATTTGCCACTCTGTTTTTCAGCTTCTGCCTTGAATTCTTTGAATTTTGCAAAAGTTTCAGACTTGTGTCTGAGAAAATAGATCCATATTTTTCTATTGAAATCATCAATAAACGTTAGAAAGTAAAAACTACTACCTATTGAATCTATTTTCATTAGTCCACATAGGTCAGTGTGAACAAGTTCAAGATGTTGTTTGGCTTGATTGGAAGACTGTGGAAAACTAGTTCTCTTATGTTTTCCAAGTATGCAAGATTCACATGGGGGAATTTGCTCTTTAAAGATAGGTAGACCTTTGACCATGGAGTTTTTCTAAAGAAGACTTAGACTCTGGAATTGTAGATGTCCAAATCTAGTATGCCAAACCATTGTTTCATTCAAGGTAGATGCACTCTGTGCATATGGTTGACTCAGATTTGCAGTTCTGAGGCTAAGGGGAAACATCCTATTTGGGTTCATATGGATTTCAGAAATCAATTTTTGGCTTGGGAGTTTGTCATATATTTTACAAGATGTTCCCTCAAAAAGTACTTTATATCCTTTTTCAATGCGCTGTCCTACACTTAACAAATTATGTTTCAAATTTGGAACATGATAGACATTGTTTATGTCTTTCTTTACATTCTTCTTAGTAAGTATAGGAACAATTCCTTTTCCTTGAACTTTGACTAAGTAATCATTTCCTAGTGTAATATCAGATGAGATTGAAGAATCAATGCATGAAAGTAATTCTTTGTTACCTGTCATGTGATTGCTGCATCCACTGTCCAACAACCAGAGATCTTTAGGTTGTTCTTCAGTCTTGTGGCATGAGAGAAACATACCTCTTGAGGTGTCTCCCATTTTATCTGACACATGTGCTCTGCCTGAGAGCTGATCTGCTTGCTTCTTCCTACATTCAGATTCATAGTGCCCATACTTCTTGCAGTAATAGCATTGTATGATTGATTTGTCATTTGATCTTCTCCCTCTTCCTCTTTGAGGCTGGAAATTCTGATATTTATTTTGTTGTGGTTGTCTTTGACCTTGGAAATTTTTATTCGGATAGTGTTTTGTATTACCTCCACTAGAGTGAGAGTTATTTTGATTGCTCCCTCTTCCTTGGTAATCTCTTCTTCTTCCTCTGTCTCTCCCTTTGCTGAAGGAGAATTGAGTTTTGAAGGCATTGGAGATTGACTCATCTGTAAGATGCAGTCTGGTCTCATGTGTCACCAGAGAACCAATTAGTTCATCTATTGAAAATCTTGACAGATCCTTGGATTTAAGGATTGTTGTTACAACCATTTCAAATTTCTTTGGTAAACTTCTGAGAATTTTCTCAACAATTTGTTGATCAGTGATGGTTTTGCCAGTCAATCTGATCTAGTTCATGATTCCCATGACTTTGGTAATGAACTGAACCACATTTTCAGACTCTGTCATTCTTAAAGTCTCGAATTGTGTCCTCAAGGTCTGCAGTTTGACTGTTTTGACCCTGTTATTTTCTTGGTAGGACGATTTGAGGATATCCCAGGCTTGTTTGGAAGTACCAGCACCTGTTATTTTTGAAAAAATCGAGTCATCCATAGAATTTTGAATCCAGAATTTCTCTTTGTTTTCTTTGTTCCTCAGTGTTGCTTGAGCAATTCTCTGCGCATTTGTCATGGCAGAAAGGGCGGCTGGATCTGGTTCCACATATCCAAGATCCACTGGTTCCCAGCACTCTTGTGCTTGCAGGAGCGATCTCATCCAAAGAGACCAAAACTCGTAATTCTTGCCCAGAAGAATCGGGCCCTGAGTTGGTCCTAAATTGCTAGACGACGCCATGATTTTTAAATTTAAAAAAAATTGCAGAAGGACAAAGGAAAATTTTGTATTTACCTCTGATCGCCAAAATGTCGATTGGCCAATGGCTGAAGGGATCTTATTAGGCTTGAATTGGCCCTGAGTCTCCTTGCAATGTGACCACGTGCCTTACTTTTATAGCACTACAGGTTTTTCCTGTTTTTTCCTTTCAATATGCCGAAACGTGAAAATTCGCCTTTGGACTTTTCAACGGTCTAGATCGTGCTGTGATATGACGGCCCAGATTTTATCAAGATATCATGAATCGGGTCTTCATGAGTTCTGATGATGAGCTCTTCCTCCTCGTTTCCCTGATCTCTGAGTTGCCAAAATGGAGAAATGATTTCAAAGATCAATGATCCTCATTGATTTGAGGTCAACGACTCAGATTATGTCGGAGATTCACATATCACGATTTCGTGACTTGAACGCGCGACCTCTTGGTCTCTCGACTCTCAAAAATCTGATTCCAGAAATGCCGATGACCTTTTCTTGTCGGGACTTTTCCCGAGTCCTCAGATTGCTGCCACACATCCCAGCAGATGGACGGTTGTGATCTCTCCTCGCGATTTTGCGATTTGATGTGTCCCGGATGTCTCGTCTCCAGGATCCGCGAAACGCTGAACGTCGATGCGCCGATTGAATCTCCCGATCTCATCCACGTGTCTCCTCAAGATGGATGGCTGTGATTGTTTAGGGGGTTTTCACCACAAAGAAACCTGATCTCTTGTCCTCAGGATTCACGATTTGTCGAATCCCGATATGTCGATGGTGCTTTCCTTTTCGGAATTTTCCCGAGCCCTTGGATTTACACCATGTGTCCTCACAAGATGGACGGTCCTGATTCAACCTCGGGATATCATGACTTGCGATGCTCTGTTGACACAATGTCTTTGTCAACTTGAAACCCCAAATGCCGAAACGCCAATGGGTTCTTCGATGTCCGTCGCGTGTCCAAGAAAAAGAATGGCTCACAAGTCCTCTCGAGATTTCGTGATATCACATATCGAAGTTTTGGAGTGCAATCATTTGCTCATCCAACTCGCAATTACTAATTTTGTGATGAGATAAGATCGACGGCTCACGATCTTTCCCGATCAATGATCCAGAATGACTCGTGATTTTGCAATTCGTGAATTCTCACGGCAGTCTTCTGACCTTACACCATGTGAGTCATGAAATGCCAAGATCTCGCCACGTGTTTCTAGATGGACGATCCAGATGATGTCAAGATTTCACAAGTCAAAAATTCTCCAGTGCGCTCTAAACGACTAAACATCGTGCACCTTCTTGCTGATCTAACGACTGTCGGGCCTTTGCGCAAGATTTGATGGATGAAATTCTTTCTCCTTTTCCGCGCTCTCCTCGTCCCTTCTGAACTGGTTTCCCGCTTCATATCCATTCTCAGGACGAATCTTGCCGCCTTAATGGATGATCTTTGCACCTGAGATGCGTTCTTTACTCCTGTGGAAGAAAGATTCGTGAATCTTTCAAAGATTTGAAAGAAATTCACGAGTTCTTCGTTCTCTGCTACAATCTTTAACAGATTTGAGCAAATTTCAAAAATCTTTAAACGATGCTGCCTTCTGTAGAAATCTTTAATGATTCAGAATGAATTCTTCGAGTTCTTTGAATGTTCTTCCATTCTACAACTCTTCTTCATCAATCTTTGATGATTCTTGAAAAGATTACAATAATCTTTAATGCTTCTTCTTCTGCACTCTCTTCTTCCTCGTTCTTTCAAGCGTAGTACGCTCTGCAACCTCTGCAAGCTTCCTACGCTGATCTTTGAGCGTATGACGGTTTGCTTCCTTGTGGAATTTTCCTATGAGGATGATTCGAGAGTATGACGAACAACTCTTCAATCCTTGTGAAAAATACTGTGTCAAATGCTTCTAGAGATCCATGTAAGCTCTGCACTGTGAGGATCGTGTTGCTCTCCGGACTGTGTGAAGAGGCTTACAGCTGAAGCTCTGATACCATGATAAATTCTGAAGAGAGAAATGTAGAGAGAAAGATAGAACAGAAAACAGTATATTAGAATGTAAGAAGAATAATACAGAATGAAGAGCGTACGAAGAGATTACATCTGAAGCTATTACAATGAGTGAAATAGCTGAGCTAAATAGGCTCAGACAAAACAAGAATAGAAAGTACAACTGTCCAGTACAGCTGGCAGTGTACAGTCAGACTGTTGAGGGTACAATATATTTAACAAGGAGAACAACAATGCAGGTGCATGAAAAACTACCACCACTAAGGAATGATAAAAAAACTTGACAGACCCTCGCAAACATCAAAGAAATGGTTGATCATAACTTACATAGAATATGGGATGACAAGTGTACTTCAAATTCAACTCGAGTAATGGAAAAAATTAATGCGTAATACATACGACAGTATATAAGATGAGTTCCTTCCATTTCAATAGCCCAAGTGTTTAAAAACATATCAAGCCATATGATTAACTCTTTCCATGATATTAGTAGTCACTTATGAAGGCCATTAAAATGTTTAATTGCAAAGTACACTACTCAACATTCAAGGTTATGGTAATGATAACCCGAGAATCCATAATATGTGAAGTTAAATGCTCTCCCTTTGAAGTGATAAAACCATTAGAAAGAGATTATAATAGTGGATTTTACCATGGCGAATTAATCAAACAAAAGAGACCCAAATACATGGAAACCATTCTAACAATGTTCATAACTTCATGAAAAGGGAAATATTATCATAATAGTCAAAGGAAGACTAGGTCTAACATCAAAAGAAACTATTTTTTTGCAATATCACCCAAGGGATTATAATTGGGTTAAGGAAACAAGAGTAAATATATGGCAGTGGTAGAAAATCTGCTCTTGAAAATAAAGTGATAAAACCCAAGTCTTTATGAGGATAGACTTGATTCATTCAAATCATAGAAAAAATATTCAACATATAAGCATTTCTTACCATGTCATGAAATCATATACTAATTACTAAAAGATATATAGACATTCCCCATAATCTTTTTTTGAATTTCATATTTAAAATCATGAAATTCGAAACAAAAAATGACATCAGTAAGTGTGAGGAATTGATGTTAAGATTGTTTTACATAATTTGCTAATTTGTGATGATATAATAACGTTCAGTGGAAACAATTCAATTCCAAATGGTAGAATATTTACAAGGTTATATTCAAACTTATAATAATAAAACCAGACCAATCAAATAAAAGAAAATCGATCAAAGAAAAGGGGAACAATCCATATAAAAACTGAAGAGGGACCCTAATCTTCAATCAATATGAGCAGAAAATAAGGGGGGTTGTTTTTTTCCACAACACATTGTAAGTGTGTTTCCTTTTATGCGATTTTTTTTATTCATGGAAAGAAAAGACAAACAAGGATCATATTGAAGTTTGGTTTCAATTAGTCATCAATTTGCAACATCACTCCATATTTCAACAATTCTTGGCAACATATCTACAAAAGCAGCTGGCCTCTCATATCTTGGTATTTGTTAAGGTACACTTCTTAGAATTGGATATGAGTTTAACAGAGATCTTGTTTCTTGAATAGATGCATTGGAAATATTCCTACACTTGAAAGAGATTTTCCTTTTTCAAGTAGAGTAGGAAAATATAGAAAAATAAATAAAAATAAAAATAAAAATTAGTTGTGAAAACCAAGTTGTTGGAACAATTAAGCATGAAATCTACTTGAAAACTAGGTTATTGGTGGGTAGAATTCATCAATAAGTCAATAAGTCCAATTTCTGGTAATTACAAGAAATTGACAGAAATTCTGAAAGTTTTTGTATTCTTTTTCAAATGTAAAGTTTCAAAGAAATTCAATAAATTGATCACATATAGAAGTGATTAGAATTCTTAGTATAGCATTAGATCATTTCTAGTTTAGCATCATCCATGTTCATCCTTTTTCAACTATCTATGGCGAATGAAGAACGTTCTCTAAATATAAAATTTCCAACCTATGAAAAAAAAAAAAGAGTTTCAAGCAAGGAAACAACATCATTTCAGTCCTTTGTAAGAACATTTTAGTTATAGAAACATGTTAAAGATTGTTTCAAATTTCTCCAAAGCATTCATCCTCGACACAATTCAAATTTATTACAGTAGCCACCTCAAGAGAATAAGAAGTGCACTCATCCCTCAAGCATCGTTAAAGAGTATCCATGCACATGTCAACTTCCATACTTCATTTGCATGATATCAGTGTGAGGGTTGAGAAGAAACAATTTTCATACCTTCAAGTGAGGTAGAACAACAACAATTTATTTTTCTTCCACAATTCATATCATTTTCATTGCACTTGAGGAACACTTTCAATTCCTTTAATAAAAGGACTCCATGCATTTCAGTAGAAAAATTATAGTCATTTCCTATAATAGAAAAATTAATTCCAATAATAAAAGACATTTTCAAATGGAGAACTAGAGAAACATACTCATTGAACCAAATGACAGAGTCATCATCATTTCCAGTTTCATTCTTTCAACATCAACAAATTTCTGGTATTGGTAGGTTTATTTGCAAGGTAATAGTTTCTTTGATACTTATTTACTTGTTAAACTAGAGAAACTCTCATATGCAACTTACATTATATTCATTCCATCCAGAGTTACCCTAGATAATTATATTGTGAATAGTTTTATTTTATTGACTCTACCATCGAGTTCTTAAAGTCATCTCACTCATTTCAGTTATATATGATGTGAAATTGAAATTATTTCTATTATGTGCTATACATGTAATGAGATTTCATGAGTTAAACTGATTTTTCACAATTCCCATTCCTTCGTCGATAATCATGATACCACCTCCCCATCCATCATATCCAACGTACCCACTCATTGTCTAACATAATCAAGTTTTATGCATCATCATTAATGACAATAAGCACTTCATGTGAAATGATATGATTATTTCAAACAAATATCCCTTAGCTGATGAAACCCTGATACCTGATAACCCTTAAACACATTCAAAGTAATCTAATAAGTGGTCATAGAAGTTGTACTTCTAGTCTTTACCCTATTGATCTGAAACTTGCACCCATTTTACCTGTTTCCACCATTTTACCTATGTTTGTGCAAAGAGTCGAACCGACTAACCAACTAATTCCTAGATGTAGAGTATGATTTGGAGGAAAAAATTCTAGAGGCAAAGCATGATTTGGAGGAAGAAATTCTTGATAAAGAAATTCATGATGAAGATATTTGTGATAGAGAAATTCAAATCTCCAGCACAAAATCCATTATTGATGATGTTGTTGATAAACGAAAGGGTAAGAATAAGAAGATAAGTAAGATAAAACAAACTATTCAGGAGCGAGAAACCCTAAACAATTTTGTTAAATCATAAAATGAGAAATTCATGGAACAAAGTATAAATATTAGATAAACATATGTTGAATTGAATAAGAAGTACAAATCCTCGAAACAAGATGTGAACAAATGGTATACTCAAAAAATCAAAACAATCCATCAAAACAAGAGAATATACATAAGAAAATTGACTTTGTGGATTTTCTTTTTCACACAGAAAATTTCATGTTACTAAACATTTTTCCATAAACAAAGCAGAAATTAAATTGTTGATATCTCCCAAATAGTGAGCCCTATTGGAACACAATTCTGAGCTTTGAAGATTTCTATTTTTCACCTCCTGAAAATATGATTTTTACCCCAAAGAAAGCATGAACTTGGTAAATGACATTTTAAATTTAAATCAATTTCATTGCTAGTTAAATAATAATAATATGTGCACGATGTCCATTGTTGATGAATTTCCCCCTTTCGATCAAACGATGCTAATAAACCTAGAGTATTGGAGATGCCTTAATTTTAAGAGAGGTAAATCTCTGATGGTCACTTCGGAGCTCCACGCTTCGGGTGTTTCAAGAATTCTCAACAATAAAAACTCCGAAGTTCTGAAACCCAAAAGTTATCTACTCTCGACTTTCCCTAAACCTTTTAAAGACACAACTCGTAAGACTCGTGTGCCTTTCGAGTCTTCCTTGAGTAACACGTGGAATCTCCTTTTTCTCGACACTTCATCCAAAATGACGTCTTCTACGATGCGTCACTACTGGAGATGACCCTTCAGGAACATAACAAAGAACTAATTCACAAATCATCGAAGCACCAAAATGCCAAAGTATTAACTATTAAATGATTAAGTTAATCACGATCTGGAGATAAGTAATGACTCTGTGGTTTAGATTTCGGGCGTTTACCCTGTATCATATCCTAAAGTCTTCGGAGTTCGAATTTCAGAAATACTTAAAATTAAATTCAATTACTTAAGACTTAAAATAAATTATTTAATAATTAATTTCTTCACAAATTCGGGTCTTAGGAAGTTATTCTCTAGATACATCGAATATCCCCGAAGTCCGAACTCCTGAAACACTTGAAGTTAACACAAAATCTTAAAAGTGATTAATTAAAAGTTTACAAACAATTATCCAGAGATTAATCTTTTCACGGATTCGAGATTCGGGAGGTTCGCACTCAGTCACATCGAAAAATCCCGAACACGAACCATCAAAGTGTTGGTGGAATTTATAACTATTTAAGGATAATGATTCAAACGCATATTGTAGATCGCCAGGTAGACTTTCCTATCAAAAGTTAATAAATTCTTCATCAGTGAAGTTATATGAAAAACAATGACTCTGTTTAGAATAAAATCATTTTGGTTTCAAATTCATTTTCACTTTATGCAATTACCAAGATTTACCTGTTTAAAGGATTCACAAAATTTCTCTGCAACAGGTAATTTCACTTTGTCTCCTTAGAAGTTATGGTGCCACGAAAAATGATGAAAAATCCTGATGCGGCTGGCGAGGATTCAAACCTAAATGCAGAGGTTTTGTCAGACACCACGTCACGAGCCATGGACATTGTTAAATCTTGGATGCAGGTGTTCGAGGTTCTAAAACATGAAATCATCAACTGTCCAGATGACTCTACTGAAGAAGAAGATGATACTTACACATATGACTCGAGACACCTAGCAATAGTGGATCAACACGCAACCAATAATCTCCATATTTCAAGGAACAATATTTTCAGAAGTGGCCACAGTCCGCAGCAAAGAAAAACCACACAACATAAGTCAAATACAGATCATCAACATATAACATCAAATTAAATCCAACTAAATATTCTTATGATATACATGCATAACCGAAACGTTTCTTTCAGAGATCATTGTAATCAATTTCAAACCGAAATGTTTCTTTCAGGGATCATTGTAATCAGTTTCAAACCGAAACATTTCTTTCAGAGATCATTGTAACTGATTTCAAACCGAAATGTTTCTTTCAGGGATCATTGTAATCGTTTTCAAAACGAAGGAACTCGTCTGGTATAAATATTAGCAGTTTTGAATGTATCAAAGAGGGGCAGCCCGAGAGCCTTTGAGGTTGGGATTGTAATGTAGTCTTTTCAATAATACATTTGACAGAAGCAAAGAGATTTTATATCTCGTTATGTTAAATTCTGTCTTTTTCCTGTGTCATGTTTTTGAAGTTTTCATTACTTTTCTTTCTTCTACTCCTTTTATTAAACTTGTAATAGTTACAATTTAGTGAGACTTTTGTAGTGACTAATTAAGAGCATTCTTTCAAGTGCAGTTTTTCCTCTGTTCTGTTGTGAGTAGAACAAGACCCGCATCTTAATTATTTTTCATTATTTACAAGTTATATTTGTTCATATCTTTTCCTTTGTCTTTTTGTGAGTGAGACAAGACCTATGTCCAGATATTTGAAATCATTGTCATTCTTCTACTGAGAGGAAGACCAAATTTATCAGAATTGGATACCTGGTTTTTTCTTTCCATTTTGTCTATCTCTTATCTTCTATCCATCCTCTTGAGTTTAAATGGATTTAACAGATGAGGTCATGCCTCTTTATTTCTGATTTTTAATCATTGAAATTTTCTTTCAAACCTAGTTCTAGAAGCCTCCAATAACTAATCAATCACCCATTATTATCTTTTTCAATATGTGTTAAGGCTTGGCTCTATTACAACCTAGAGTCAACTCTTGCGACATCATCTTTTTGGCACCATTGTTGGGGACGGTGAAACGAAGTTATTTTTCCATGGGAGAAAGACAAGTAAAACTTTAATCTTTGATGGTGAACAAAGATTGAATGGGCATTCAATTGGTTTTGATCATTCACATGGTGACTCCTTGGTTCAAAGACTCCACATGATTCACTAGCGAATCCACTAGTTCCTAGATGTCAATTTCTATCGCTACTCGGTTTGATCCTTTGGAATTTACAAATGTTTTTGGTTTTCCAAACGTAGTTCTAGACCAAAAACTTTGGGGATATTGTCTTCCTAAATTTAAACATGATAAATATGACAATCCTGCTGAACACATGTTTGAGTTTCATAAGCTTATGAATCAACTATATATTCATCATGAAGATGTTTTGATGAAATTTTTTATGTTTAGTCTGGGAGGAGATGTTCGTCAATGGTATAAGTCTCTTCCTCATTTCAACATTTTATCATTGAAAGAATTCCATGCAGTTTTCCATAAGCATTGCAAGAGGATCTATCCAACTAATTTTATTTTTGAAGACTGTTGCAATTTAGATTTCGTAGAACAAGATTGTAAAATAATCAGTTTGTTGATGAAAAATCAGAACATGATAGTAATTTTGGTCAAGTATATGAAGAAGAATTTACAAGAAAACAAGATCTCCTTCAAACATATTAGGAAACTTTATATGAAGAGGACTTCAAAGTAAATCAAGAAGAGGTTTCTTGCAACAACAAGAATGCAGACGAAATGATTGCAAATGAAGAAATCTTTGCAGGAGCTCCAATCTTTCAAGCATATCAAGTCCAGGTTCATTGTAGAAATAAATATGAAAATGCATTTTCTAATGAAGAGCTAGATTCAAATTCATGCATACATGATTCTACCTTCAGTTCCTCTTCCCAAGAAAATAGCTTTCAGGATGATTGTGCTAGCATTGATAATACTGAAGATAATTTGATTGAACAACATGATGATGAAATTGTTGATCTAGATCTTTGTGAAGGTCCACAACTTATTGAAGACCATACACAATCAACTTTTGAAAATGATGATTTGTGTAATAATAATGACAATGTCAATGATACTCTAAGTGCATTTTTCATTGTACAAAATGTTCATAGTAATTACTATCCTGATCAAACTACTGTTCTAAATTCCTATTTTGATCAAGCTGCTATTATTCAGTCATCATTACTAGATCATCAAGAAATGGAAGTTTTTGAAAGTCAAAGTTCAGAAATTTTATATAGTCATCATATTTACAATGAGTATCCAAACGATGAAGAAGAGAAGATTTATTTCCCAACATGCATGGAAACATACAATAGTTATCCTTTGTTTGATAACTATTATGAATGCAATATTGAAGTTGATGAGAACCGAATTATTCCTCTTTCTTCAGAGAGTGCACTTCAGCAAGAAAATGATCAGTTTCACTATAAGAGAAATCAATCTGTGTATGACAGTGATGAAGAAGATTCTTGGACAAGCAATGAAGGAGATAAGGAGGGGCTATAGGAGAAGTTGATCTCTCCTTCCTGTTTAGCAATTGATGAGCAGTAGAGTAGTGAGCCTCAATATGACATTCTCGAGCTAGGAAAATAAAATATCAGTAGTGGAGAAAGTGTGCAAAGGATTTTCATGCAGCTAGGCCAACAGGAAGAGGTATCACTTGATTCTGAAAATTATTTATCTTTCCATGATCCAGTGGTTGTTTGGTTGGAGTATTTCCTTCAAGAGGTCCAAAATTTTGCAGCATTTTTTGTGTAACCAAAATTCAACAGTAAACGCATGCTACCTACTCATTATTTGTTGCAAAAAACTTATGTTTTCATTCCTTCATCCAACATAAAACAAGGTATTTTAAGAAATACACTATTTGCATGGCTCCATTGGAAATTCCATATTACTTGATCAACGAAATTTCACCTGATTAGTGTAGGGCCAATGTATATAAATAAGTTTTCCAAATCAACATTTCATTTCATCATTCTAGTTCAACATTTTATTTGATTTCAGTAGTTCGGTTCTTAGTTTGGCATCCAGTATGGTTCAGTTTTTAGGAATTATGACTCCATAGTCCAATAACGGGGTTCAGAGTTTAACAAGCTTAATTTTAGGTAGCAGAAGGATGAAATCACGTGGTCTACTATTCTTGGTGTTTTGCAAAGTAGATCTTGTTGTACAAGAGATGAGGCTCAAGGAAAACTCGACATTCACCTTTTCGTCTTTTTGATTTCTCTAAATGAAGGTGATAAATAAATAATATTCCCTATTGAAAATTCAAAAGAAAAATAAGGTATGAGTCCCTACTCCTCTTATAGTCCCAATAAAATTGAAATATTCATTTTGAAAGGAATGTGAAGGGAGTTTTTATCATGATCATATTTCCACCTAATCAATGATTAGAAAAGTATAAATATTACAGATTAATTATGAATCCTTCTTTGAATAAAATGAAAATGAAATAAAAAATCAAATAAAAGAAGAAAGAAAATAAGGATAAAAAGGGCTTGAAAAGAAGTTTGAAAATCAATAAAAAGAACTTGTGTCAGAATGAGATTCTTTTTTGTCTGGCCCTCTGAGTCATTGTTCTATTTTATTTTTCCTATCCCTGAACATTTATTCTCTTTTGATTTTCTCTACCTTTCCTGGATCTTCATAGAAAGAAAGAATTGCACCTTGACTCCAAAAACTTAAAAACATATTTCTGAAACAAGATTAGGCGAAAATATTTGTGTTCCTTGGATTTTAGCGGAAAGAAAGTATGTCTAGGCTAATCCTGATAACTTTAACTCTTCTATTGAATTTTAAACTGAATAATTCGCTCAATGTTGATCCTTGAAAATCAAAATCCCTATAAAATCTTCCCTACAGGTGAAGGTGTATTGAAAATTGGTAGAAAATTAGTCTCAGAGTATATTTAAAAATTATTATAGACCTTCTTTTATATTCTGATAAGATATCATCCCTTGTATGATACATACAAATTGATTTCCCTCACTTCAATATATTAAAATACAAGACAGATGGTGAAAGGAAATTCATAATCTGATTGCCCCCATCTTGTCCAAAAGAGATGATGAAAGGAAATTCATATATGATTGCCCTCATCTTAGCAAAATGAAAAGGTGCTAATTGAAGTGGTGAAAGGAAATTCAATGGAAGAGGTAGATAACTTCACTAGGGTACTAAACAGGCTCGCTGGCAATGAAGCAATATCTATGATATTTGTATGGTGGTCGTATGTATCTACATAACATACTCTGACATCTAATTCTCTTTCCTATAATATTTACATTATGAACCAATGAGGGACTCCCTAAATAAATTGTTACATCCACTTAACCTTGATGCGAACGAAGTCAACCGAAGTCTGATACTTTAGTTAAAGTCATTTTGATTATCTTAAACATATCCAAACCCAGTTTTAGGAAAGGGAAATATTAAATGTCCTAACTCGAGATTGATAATCAGAAGTGATTTGAAGGTTTTCTGAGATTCGGTTGAAGTTCAAGTTTTCTCTGTATGATTAATCCCTAAAAGCATTTCCTAGAAATGCAATAATGACTCCAATTTCCCAATAAAGGCACTTGGCCTACTGTTCTTTTGCGTCTCATAGGGAGACGCGATCCCCAGATAGAGCCTATGTTGGAACACAATTCTGAGCTTTAAATATTTCTATTTTCACCTACTGAAAATATGATTTTTACCCCAAAGAAAGAGTGAGCCTAGTAAATGACATTTTAAATTTAAACCCAATTCATTGTTGGTTAGATAATAATAAGACATACACGATGTTCATCGTTGATGAATTTTCCCCTTTAGATCAAATTGTCCTAATAACCTTGGAGTCTTGGAGTCGCCTTAATTTTAAGAGAGGTAAATCTCTAACGGTCACTTCGGGCTCCACGCTTCGAGTGTTTCAAGAATTCTCAACAATAAAAACTTAGAAGTTTTGAAAACCGAAATGTATCTACTCTCAACTTTCCCTAGACCTTTTAAAGACACAAGTCATAACACATGTGTGCCTTCCGAGTCTTCCTGAGTAACATGTGGTAGCTCCTATGTGATCCAAAACTACAACTATCTTTTCTGTGAGAGAAATCTGTGACAGGCTTGTACTCACATCACCAGAATAAACTCAAGGTGTTTATTGATAGCTAGGATATAAGAACAGAGTAATAGACATATGGATCCAATGACCTTATAATGATGAATCTGTACAGTAAAAGAAATTCTAATGTGAAACATTCATTTGATACATCAACTAAACATCAAGTGTAAATCATCATATTAAAGTTTAAATAACGATCACGGATATAATATTTGAAACAACGAATTATAGACAAAATTTAAAGCACTTTCTAAAATGAAACATTGTATGCAAATGAGACTAAATCTTTCTTAACATATCAATCTTCCATAATCTAAGAGGCAAAACATAAGTGGAATAGTGTCACGCCAATCTAAAGCCAAAATGTGAATCACTTGTCCATTCAGTTATGAGAATTACATGTCCATAATCTGTTCCAATCAAAGATGTCTTTCACTAACAAAGAGAAACAATATTTAAAGTTACATGGGATTCACATACTCCTATCTCACAGGATAGATATGGATCTCCCAACATAAAGTAATATTACAAAAATAGTGGATTTGGAAACCACTTATAACAGAGTTGGTTTATCCCAAACATAAATCAAGGTTTTTCTAAGACATAAGGAAAGAGAAACTACTAATCATTATAATTGAAAATATTAACTCCCAATAATCAGTAGCAGGATCTCCCAATTCCTAAGAAAAGCAACAACAATTCAATAATTTTAGAACAAACAATTACTAATAACTAATTTTTATTTAAAGAGACTTGATTTTAGATAATAATTAAAAATGATTTTTAGAAAAAGATAAGCTACAGGATTATGCAACCAACTACAGGTTTACGTAGCCAGTCTAAAATAGTAAAAAATCAAAAATAAAAATTTGTTTATTTTATTTTTTTCAAATAGAACCAAATCCAAAAAATAAAACTATTAACTATTTCAGCAATTTGACAAATCTAAATTTATGATGGTGGAATTGTTTTAGTTTTCTAATGATCATATTATTAGGCTGCTTAGTTCTATTGTTTATAAAGATCGAATCTGAGTTACCCTATTTCTCATTTTATTTTGAAATTTCTTGACAATAGGTTTCTCACTATGACCCTAATTATGCTCAGAAGCAAGAGTAGGGGAGATTCCCTTTCTTTCCGCACATCCATTACCTGTTCCAACGTTATTCTGGGTCAAAAATGCATCGTGGTTCCTTAATCATGGGGGTTTGCAAAGGAACAAAGTTTGGTTCAGTGAATATATAGTAATCATGTGGATCATCACACAAGTCTTTGATAGTGGGGTTTAGCTTCTATCTATGATAGAATTCAGTCGTTTTCTGCATATCTTCAAACCCACAGAGAGGAAAGGGGAAAAAAGAAAAACTCAGACGAAACAAATTTTCTAAGAAAATGATATCTTGAAAACGAAACATACCTCTGAAATGGATTTGTTTATGAAGAATATGATCGTGTGGAAGGTAAATGACCCCATTTCCGAAATGGGTTAGAAACGGTTTGGCCTAATTCGTAATCGTTTGTTCAGAAATGCTCCCGCAAAAACATGTCTCTGGCATGCAATTATGGGTTTTCTTAAAAAAGAAACTCATAGTCATTTGGTTCAATCCGAACCAAAGGAGCCATGGTCACTGTGAAAAGGATGCAATAGAGATTACTCAGAATAGTTTCAGGTTCCAATCGTGCGAGAAACAGAAACGAGTCTGAATGGAGAGTGGAAACACGGAAATAGAAAAACCTGTGGGTTATCATAACTCATATAGTGGGAACGAAAACCAAAGGGTTCATTGTATTCCTTACCATCTCTTGTGATGAGTGAAAAAACTATAGAGTACCAAACCCTATGCAGATAATGAATAGATTCATTAATCCTTTGAGCTAGCCAGGTAAGGTGAAAATGCGAGTATAACAGGTCTGTACTCATTGGCATGAATATTGATGTGACCATTAAACTTGTGAGAAGAATATCAAATAATTAACTAAAGTTTTCCATGTGCCCAAGAAATTCGATAATGAACCATCAAACCATCGAAATAATAATATTTGTATTAACACTAAAAAATGGATCCAATAACCATTTAAAAGGATTTACATTTTAATTACATATGAATGGTTTGTAGAAATATATTTCTAAGGAAAAAAATTATTAAGCGAAGCCAAGTTTATGTTTAATTCATGCCTTTAGTCATGAATTAAAAATAAAACAATCAAAAATGCAAATAGTAAAAATTAATAAGGTAGGCTTCAATTCAACAATCATTTCCAAACTCAGAAGGATGCCTACAGATTCGAGGTGATGGAAGCTAAAGAAAAGTGTAATCTCTTTCGTTTGTATCAAATATCAAGAAATCATATTTGGCTACCAACAATGGCGACATACTGGGTGAAGCAATTATCTCTACATCACCATAAAATTCATGTTAGGATGAATAAGAAAGAATGAAAATTTAAGAAACAATTGACAGCAAGTCAAGCATTCTGATCAAAACTCAGAAAATAACATAGTCTAGCGTCAGATGTGTTTCTGTCAAAAAATGCAATATGGTATTAGGTTTTGATTACGAGCGAAATGATGTTTAGGCAACCGACTCACATACTATTGACAGGGCCACTGCTACCAGCAGGTGTCCATAGCCTCAGAAGGGATGTCATTTAACCCACTCTAACACCTCTATCATGTCCAAGAGTCATCCATCCATAATAAATAAAATCTTTACTTTTGATCAATTCCAAAAAGACATACCTGATAATTTTCTTAAACCCAACATTGCTTCGCTACCAGTAGACCTGTTCAGTACCCCACCGAAGTTGCTTGGCATCATGCATGCATTTACCCACTACCAGCAGACCTTTTCAGTGTCTTGATAGGTTTACAGACACTTCCCCACACCTTGCAGTGCTTTCAACTCTCTAGGATTTGTTTACAAATTTACAAAAACTTTATGATATTCAAGAGACTAGGGTGATGCTGAAAATCTCATATTTGAAAAAAACAATTGATCTTTTACAACTTATTTTCTCGTTTGACGATCTTCATCATGATTTGAACACTTAAATTTTTGTTAAGAAACCATCTCGAGGACATGAAGGTATAATCAAGTTGTTTTCCTTAAAACGGGGACAATGTTAAGAGTTTTTATTAATGATAATCACATCTTCTCGTAATTTTAAAGAGAAACTAGAAACATTGTTTTGAACATAAATTTTCTTCTGCTGATCTAAGTTTTAGCCTTTACAACACTGGTGCTTTGAGGAGTTGTCAGTTGTTGCTAATGAATGAAAATTTTGATTCCCCTTCACAAATGAAATGGTGAATCAAACATAATTATTCGAAAATAAATCAAAATCAAGCAAAATGAAAAGAACCAAAAATAAGAAACAGAAAAGAAAAAATCATAAACATTTACAAAAGGATGGAACATAAATCATCAGGTGAAATCCGTCTTGGGAGCCTAAAAGAAAACAGAAAAATCCTCATTAATATGATTGCAGTCCTACTCATGGCACCTTGGGTCAGGGTTGAATTAATAGTTTACATTTACTTATCTCCTTACTTTCCATTTAAAATTTTCATGATAATTCTGTGTTTTTGAAAATAAATACTCATTGAAAAACAGAGAGAAAAATATATAAAGTGGACTTCCCTGATAATAGTCAGATTATGGTTCTCTTGGTGTGCCCGGTTGTGTCCTTTAATTGCATTATTACAAAGAGAAACATTGAGAAATAAAACTAAAGGAAACCTATTCCTAAACCTACTTTAACTACTAAACAAATCAAAATACTAAGTGAAGTCATGCTTCCAATGTAGACATTGGAGTAACTCTAATCCCGCAATGGAAACAAAATCAAATGTTACTAACAAGAATTCTAGTATATCGAAAAATGACAAAAATATATCATACTTACCTTCATCATCATCAAAAAACAAAGCAAGCATGACCTTACCATTCCCTTGAAACTTATTGATGTATGAATCCTCCAACCATTCTGCAATCGTGTCATGATATGGGTCATAATGGCATGGAAGAGTGTCAGTAAGTTTGGAAAAAATGTCAAGATTATGGGGAACTAACATAGCCATCAGCCAAAGCCGAAGTGTCCCATCCTCCTAACAATTCTCCAAGTGTTCATTAATTTTTTCACATGGAGGATCTAAAAAAATCATGTCATAATTGCTTCCTATATATTCAGGTAGAAACAAGGCAAATGCAACTTTATCTTTATTATGAAGATTTTGTATGTACGAATCTTCAAGCCATTCTAAGATCTTGTCATAAAAATTAGGATGCAAACTATGACTTTGATGAAATGGATATATCAATGGGGAACACATCATAAGAGGATTCATGACATCAATTATATCATTGGTTTGAACGCTTCCTTTGATAAGATTGATCGTTTCAAAATGTGAAGCATGAACATTGAAATTCAAACTAATCAAAGAACGAATATGCAATGTAGAATATTTGATCTCCATAGGAATGAGTGCATTGTATTTTTTAAAAATAAACCGTGTAAAATCATCTTGCAACATGTCCTTTTTCCATGCGAGTGATGAAAGTGAAAGAGAATCAAATCCGACTTCATAAATGTTATGTTTGGAATTAGTTTCACCAAATTTTGGCATATCGAAAAGATTTGATTGTGGTGGCAAAGAGTAAGATAATGTGGGTAAAGTATCAAGTCCATCAAAATCTAAGAAGAGATCGGGATATAAAGAATAAAAGGAATAAAAAATAATCTCTTGAGCTATGATATTTAACAATGGTATTCTCGAGACATTTCTCTTCACTTTCTTTAAAACTTTCACTTTGTTTTGGTGATAAATTCTTCAACATAATATGATCATCTAGATTTGCCTCTTGTATGATAGATAATTCAAAACTTTCATGACAAACATCTAATCTTTCATGTTGATAAGGTATGATTTGAGGATGAAGGTTTAAGGTTTATTCTTCCAATTGCATATCTACATCTCTAATTAGTTTCATAGGAGTGGTAGAATGCTTAAGATGATTTTCGTCACCTAAGTGATCTTCAATAACTAAATTTAAATATTGATTAGAGGATGAGTAAGAATGAGGACATTCACCTTGACCCAACATTGAATCTTCTTCCACGATGGTCGAGGAATGAAAATACAATGATTCAGAGGAAAAACCAATTTGATTATCAATAAGAACTTTTACTATAGATTCTATCTCCCTTGCTTTTCAAAATTTTCGGATGGATTCCTCTCATCTTGTGAACAAAATTCTTCTCGCAATTGAGTGATATGATTTGTAATTGCTTCATCATTTGTGATTGAATATGACTGTATGAAAGGGACGCAAGCATCATAGAGGAGATTTAATACAAATGACAAGTTGTCAAGATTAAATTTACAGAGGACATGATGGATTCTTGTTGAAAAGACTTCTGGAAATGAATTGTCATTGATTAGCAAAGTCTGAAATTCATCACATAATTGATTGTAATCATAGATTTCAAAATCATCTAAAAATTCCTCTACAAATTGAAACCAATCGAAAATGTGATATGCTGGAAAAGACTCAAACCAGTGTTTAATCCAACCCCTAAAAGTAAAATCAAACAATCTGCATAAAACCTTCAAATCTGAAATATCATGCTTGTTACATTTACACCAAAAATTATTAATATGGTCTTTAGCAGATACATCCCCCCCACCATCAAAGGTGAGTTTGGAAAAATGAGAGATTGTCTCATTGGGAATATCAGGTAATGATAAGTGGAAAACATGTTCCAACACAATGATTTGGGGAGCCATGAGGAATAAAAAAACATTTGAAATAAGTACTCCCGCAAGGCCAACTTGTCATTCTGGCCTGCCTTCTAGTGCATTTCAAGATGACACAAAAGAAGAATTTACAAAATTGGAATTATAACAAGTTGAGGGGTAAACCATTTATTCATTAAATTTACCTCGGCCTCCTTCTAGCACCATTTGTTGACGAGCGTAAATGACACATCGTCAACTGGAAAAATAGATCCAGACCAGGGTTGTCTAATTAACCCAAGCCGTTTGGTGTAATCTATTCTGACGGGTTTAATGGCTTTGTTAGCCAACTAAGGTCCTAAAACAAAGAAAAGGAATAAACTATTCTAAAGCCAAAACTATAATACTATATATGTGAATCTAATTATTTACAAGTGTTTTAAAAACGTAAATATAAATACGTGATTATGAAAAGATTATTTACAATTTGCAAGTTTTGGTGGATGTCTTGCGAAATCAATGTTTTGCAATTGTTTTTAAAAGTAGATAAAGAAAGCACATAATTTTATATTTTCTATTTTATAATTTAAACTCTCAAGAAAACTCAAAAAGATACTAATAAAACATAATCTGAAATAGGAGCAGAATAATAGTCACAACCAATTTAAACTGTCTTGTTTCAGTGATAACAAACTAATAACAGAAATTAAATGCAAATAAAGCTAACCTGAGATTAATTTCATACTATGTCTATGTCCCTATGCGATCCAAAACTCCAGCTATCTTGCTTCTGAGAGAAATCTGCAACAGGCTTGTACTCACATCACCCGAATAAACTCAAGGTGTTTATTGACAGTTAGGATATAAGAATAGAGTAATAGACATATGGATCCAATTACCTTATAATGATGAATGCATACAGTAAAATAAATTCTAATGTGAAACATTCATCTGATACATCAAGTAAACATCAAGCGTAAATCATGGTATTAAAGTTGAAATAATGGTCACAAATATAATATTTGAAACAACGAATTATAGAAAAAATTTAAAGCACTGAATAAAATGAAACATTGTATGAAAATGAGACTAAAGATTTCTTAACATATCAATCTTCCATAATATGAGAGGCAAAACATAAGTGGAGTAGTTCCACACTGGTCTAAAGCCGAAATGTGAATCACTTGTCCATTCAATTCTGAGAATTACATGTCCACAATCTGTTCCAATCAAAGATGTCTTTCACTAACAAAGAGAAAAAATATTTAAAGTAACATGGGATCCACATACTCATATCTCACAGGATAGAGATGGATCTCCCAACATAGAGTAATATTACAAAAATAGTGAATTTGGAAACCACTTATAACAGAGTTGGTTTATCCCAAAAATAAATCAAGGTTTTTCTAAGACATAAGGAAAGAGAAACTACTAATCACTATAAATGAAAATATTAACTCCCAATAATCAGCAACAGGATCTCCCAATTCCTGAGAAAAGAAACAACAATTCGATAATTTTAGAACAAACAATTACTAATAACTAATTTTTATTTAAAGAGACTTGATTTTAGATAATAATTCAAACTGATTTTTAGAAAAAGATAAGCCATAGGATTCTGTAGCTAGCTACAGGTTTATGTAGCCAGTCTAAAATAGTAAAAAATTAAAAATCAAAATCTGTTTATTTTATTTTTTTCAAACAGAACCAAATAAAAAAAATAAACAATGATTAACTATTTCATCAGTTTGACTAATCTGAATTTATGATGGTGGAATTTGTTTAGTTTTCTAATGATCATATTATTAGGCTACTTAGTTCTATTGTTTATAAAGCTCGAATCTGAGTTACCTTATTTCTCTCTTTTTTTTTTAATTTCTTGGCAATAGGTTTGTTACTATGACCCTGATTATTCTTAGAAGCAAGAGTAGGGGAGAACCTTTCTTTTCACACATCCATTACCCGTTCCAAGGTTATTCTGGGTAAAAAATGCATCGTGGTTCCTTAAACATGGGGGTTTGCAAAGGAACACATTTTGGTTCAGTGACTAGATAGTAATCATGTGGATCATCACACAGGTCTTTGATAGCAGGGTTTAGCTTTTGTCTATGATAAAATTCTGTCATTTTTTGCATATCTTCAAACCCACGGAGAGGAAAGGGGAAAAAATAAAAACTCAGACGAAACAAATTTTTTGAGAAAATGCTATCCAGAAAATGAAACATACCTATGAAATGGATTGGTTTATGAAGAATCTGCCCGCATGGAAGGTAAATGACCCCATTTCCGAAATGGGTTTTAAATGGGTTGCCTAATTTGTAATTGTTTTCTCAGAAATTCTCTTGCAAAAACGTGTCTCTGGCATGTAATTACAAGTTTTCTTAAAAAAGAAACTCATAGTCATTTAGTTCAATCCAAACCAAAGGAGCCATGGTCACTGTGAAAAGGATGCAACATAGATTACTCAGAATAGTTTCAGGTTCCAATCGTGTGAGAAACAGAAACGAGTATGAATGGAGAGTGGAAACATGAAAATAGCAAAACCTGTGGGTTATCATAACTTGGATGGTGTGAATGAAAACCAAAGGGTTCATTGTATTCCTTACCATCTCTTGTGATGAGTGCCAAAACTACATAATACCAAACCCTATGCAGATAATGAATAGCTTCATTAATCCTTTGAGCTAGCCAGGCAAGGTGAAAATGCGAGTACAACAGGTCTGTACTCATTGGCATGAATGTTGATGTGACCATTAAACTCGTGAGAAGAATATCAAATAATTAACCAAAGTTTTCCATGTGCCCAAGAAATTCAATAATGAACCATCAAACCATTGAAACAATAATAATTGTATTAACAAAAAAAAATGGATCCAACAACCATTTAAAAGGATTTACATTTTAATTACATATGAATGGTTTGTAGAAAGATATTTCTAAGGCAAAAAATTATTAAGCGAAGCCAAGTTTATGTTTAATTCATGCTTTCAGTCATGAATTAAAAACAAAACAAAAGAAAATGAAAATAGTAAAAATTAATAAGGTAGGCTTCAATTCAACAAGCATTTCCAAAATTAGAAGGATGCCTACAGATTCGAGGTGATGGCAATTAAATAAAAGTGTAATCTCTTTCGAATGTATCAAATATCAAGAAATCATATTTGGCTGCCAACACAACCTAACAAGGCATTTGATAGATCATGCTCCATTCTTTGTTTTCCAGTATCATGTATAAATGTAATTGTCTCGACTGATCCATAATGACACAACATCCCGACGGTAGAGAAAGAGTAAAATGCTTGTACGAATCATTATTAAAATAGCTAATATGATACAACCCATAGTAAAATGTTAACGCTGAGTATTTATAATTGCTGAAATATTTTTCATTCCAAGTACCACTCTCCTAGTATTTGGTGTTATTTTTCCACATCTTCATGAACTTGACGGCTCCATTTGGATCCATCTGAAAGGTGAAGAGCCCAGGAATCAGATCCCAAAGGCTCCTCCAGGAAAATAACCCCTGGTTGTCACTAACCTTCAAGATTGGAAACCATGTATTTTCTGGATGGTCAGAGATATGCTAAATTAATTCAGTGTTATTCTTGGAATTGGGCATGAACAAGATCATAGAATCAATTATCACAGCTGAATAGGGATTATTCCCATTTTCTTTGGAGGACCAGACAATGCATCTCCCATAAAACAAATAGACTGATGTCCTTGTTGAGATCAATTCCCGCTTCCGAAATTTACCTCCCATTTTATATTTTCCCAACTTCTTTTGTCCATTTCTTTTCCCTCTTCTATACTTACCCAAATTCCCCTTTTTTTTTCTCCCTTCTATTCTCCCTTTCTAGTTACTATACTTAGTCATTTTTAGAAGACGACAGGTTCATGGATTGGCGGACTTGTGGGTTCTCACTTCTATTCATATTCCCATATCATGAGTCTGACCGTCAACTATATCATCCTATACTTAACCATTTTTGCAGTCGCGGGTTCCCGGGTTAGCAGGTTTAAGATTTCATATCCCATGTTTTGTGATATACATTTTGCACCCAAAAGATTCTCAATCTACATTTTGACCATCTAACTCTATGAGCTCCTAAGTATCTCATCTCTCATATATTGAGTCTGACCGACCACGTTACAATATTCAGCCAATTTTTGCCCTGTCGCAATGGTAGGTTGGTGGGTTCACAAAAATCCCAAATCCTAATTGCTCTCCTCCGTCCCTGCCACCTTCACATTTTTCCCAATATACATTTAGTATGGTTTAATGCTAATAAATCATCATGCAGGTTCCGTAAATATCATCATTAATAAGTGAAGGGATCGAGGATATTTATTATTAAACCACATTAAAGCACAATTTGCGGAAGATTATATTATCTCTCTCAAGTGCTCATTTCAAATATTATCTGGATTGAAAGAACACTCTTGTCAACTTATGAAAGCAACAACTTGAAAACATTTTTGCAGAGATACTTTGAACATTTTTGGACGTGAGGACCAGAACTTCCAGTGGTCTAGATCGTATTCTTACTATCCATCCCCTTCTGCTCAAAAGGAAGTAATTTGGACATCCGAAATTGCTTGTGCAGGCTGTGTTCCTGAGGTTTTTGACTGCAAGGAACTGGTTTCCTGGTGCATGAGAAATATATGCAAAGTCAACATATTATTCAACTTCAAGACCATTCTCATGTCTCTCTTTCATCTCAAGTGTTTCGTAAAATGCAAAAGCTCCTAGAGCCAACACTAACTTTCAAAGGTGAAGATTGTAGGGACTTCTTGAAAAAGCATGAAAATGAACTGAACCTCTTTCCTGAATTCTTGGAGAATCCCACATCCATCCCTAAAGATATTACCAGGTTGCAAGTCAACTCATTCAAAAACCCCTTTCGGGAAATTGCTTGGTTATTCACCAGAGTGACAGGCTGAGAAAATATCACGAGTATTTCCCGTATGATTCTTTATATCTTATATTTTACTATCAAGGAGAAAGCCATTTTCGATTGGGGAAAACATGATTTCCATTGAAATCTCTTCCCAATTGTCACAATACAAAAAAGATAAGAAATTATTTATGGCCTCTTATTTGGTATTTGTAATAACACATTGTTGTCAATTTCCTAAATTGTCTATCTACAAGAAGGTGAATTCTGAATTTGGCCCAATGACCTTTTGGTACCAAGCGTTGTGGAGGAACAAAGCTTCCTTTCATTTTTATGAAGTTTTCAATGACTTTGTCTCAGTTTTTAAAGGATTATTGTTTGGAAAATATATCCCCAAAATATCCGCTCGGGCAAGTAAATTCCTAGATAAAAAGGGGATGTTGGAGCAAATGTAAAATTACAATGTTATAAGGATTTTCATTGATAAGGAAAATCATTCCTTTTTTCCATGGCATATATCTAACATAAGTTTATTACAGAGGTGGAAAGGAAATATAATTTATGGCTGCACTTTTTTCATGAGAAACAAAAAAATCAATTCATACCCTTGCCTTGGAAAATTGGGGACTTTGTATTTATAAATATGATCAAAATTGATGAATTTGCAAACCACTTCCACAATCTCAATCTCAAGCCTGATGAAGGATACAAGGGTTTGAACCTAAAAGAATTTTTGTGGAACATATGTTAGTAATGGGATTTATCAATTCATTTATCCATATTGTTCTAGGAGAAGAAGAAGATAATAACTTGGGTGCTCCTACTCTCAATGTTGGCGAATTGGAGACAATACTGAGTACTAATAAATTTTACAAACATAAAGGAAATGGTCCCAGCGAAAAGAGTGCCCAGTCCCAAAATGTTTCTCCTAATACTAAAACATCTCAGAGAAGTGCTCCAACATCCCACCAATCTAGAAAAGTGATCAACCATAGTTCAGGTGGAGGAGGAGAAAAGAACCCCCCTCTGGGAAAAATTGAAAGCTCACATAAACTTCCTCTGAGGAAGAATATTGTACAAGAGGAGAAATAACATCACATTGAAAGTGACATCAATAGCTTCTCCCTTGAATATATGGAGCTTGAGGCTGACATCGAGAAAATGTTTCCTAACATTAATCATTGAGTAGGCACGACCCACCAGAATCTGTCGTTGGAAATTATTGAGAATGGTACCTTCTGTTATCACTGAAAGTCACACTTTGACTGCTAAAGTGTAAGATTAGCACCCATCAGAATGTAAACTATAACTTTGGTTTTGAATAGGTGGATCAACAAGATGGATAAAGAAAGAGAGAGGGCAAAAAACTGCAGATTAGTAGGCTACCCCAATGGGCAATGGAGTCACAAACATCCCACTCATCGAAGGCACAAAAGCTGCTTAACAGAAAACAAGATTATATGTTCATAGGTGGAAGAAATGAAGAAGGAAAACTTAAGATAGAATGTCCAGTAAATAGAGATCCTCTCAATTTAATGAATCAACAAACACTTGAATATAAACAATGACTGATGGGCAAAATACAGCAGATCCTATGTTGCTTAGGGATCCATAAATCATTGACAGCCTTTGATCCTCAAATCTGCAATATATTCAAATAATAAGAAATATAGACAAAGGTTTACAATCTGAAATCACATCTCTCATGAGTCTCCAATAGCAGTAATGCTTACAATCATAAAATTCCCACAGGCTTACAAATGAACACACACAGGAAACTGCCTATTCCTACACTCTCTAGCCTCTCTTGGCTCATCCCTCCTCTTTCTCCAAGAGATATTTCCTTATTTAAATAGACAATAGCATCCAAATGAACTAAGTAGGTTGAATCCGACCTCCTCCATTGGATTCTAATCCTAGGATATAGGTGGCAACAATCAAAGAGACAAAAATCCAACAAACTGTTGATTTTCAGGAATTTGTTGGAAGTCATTAATGAAATGTCTCCACCTCATTGCATGAGGCCTTTGTTGGAGCTAAATATTAGGTTTAGGTATCCCTTGACATCTAACTAATTCTTTAGAAGTCATTCGAACTCTCCTTGACATGTAGCAACCTCCCAACAAGGTGAATATCAAAATCGTAACCGCTACAGGAAATTAGTACGTAGCGTCATTGTGCAGAGTACGCAGCGCCTACTTCTATATCCAATATCTATAAAAAAAAGAACACATTTTGAAACACTAAGAGAGGTTTTTGTTATTTGGAATGTTTTGAGCACAAACCTCCTCCGTTTTTCAAAAATACATCCTCAAATGCTCATAACCCAAGTTTTAAATTAGTGACTCAAAATTGGCAGAATAACTCTGTACAATTTAGCCTCTGCCAGAATATTATGCACTACCTGTAGGTAGTGCCCGACTGTGTTTCTGCATGAAATTTGGTAGCATAAATTTGTGGGTACTTTGATTCTTGAACTTGGATATTGGGAATAACTCAATATAATTTCAATTTTCCCCAAAACAAATAAAAATCCCATAACTATTGTATTCATTTGCCAAAATGAATAATGAAATGCAGATTTTGTTCTCTGTGAAATATTAGGTAGTGCCTGTAGGTAGCGCCACTTATGCAACGCTAAGGCATAAACCAATCTTGTGCTAACATAGGATCCATGGGGGATAGAGTCCTCCCTATGAGGCTCTAAGAACTCTTGTAGTTTCAGTGCCTTATCCTTTGGGATTGTGGAGTCATGCTCTCAACCTTTAACCTCTGCAATCTACTTTGATCTGTGACCTTTAGCTAAAACTAAATGAAAATGAAAACTAAAACTGACAAAATGTTGAAAACGATGCTTGTCCAGCAAGCTTATTGCATACATCTACTCTAATTATTGGGAAACTGAAGCGTTCAAGTTACATGAAACAATCAATGAAGCCATTTCATCATGTTTTCAATTGTTTGAAGTTTTAAAATGTGCTTCCTTAAGCACCAGAGATAATTCTTACTTGAAGGCGTGTCAAAGAAACATTTGGAAATACACTTTTCATTGAATAAATCAATGAGCCTAGGCCCATTTTCTGCTTGCAGACAGGCTGCAAATGGATTCTGAAAAAAATCATCAATACTTGCCCCTCCAACATTGCTTTGTGTAAAAAGGAAAAGTATTGTATTAGGTCCTTCCTCCACTGTTCTTAGTTGTTGTATGGCTTGCTGATTTTTTTATTCATCCTCAATGCATATGGCCTTGGTCCATTCTTGGTCATGAGGTATATTAGTAAAAAGGCTTAGTGATGCTCGTCTTTCTTTAATTTCAACCTTCCTCATCTGATCACGTGGCATTTGATCTTGGCTACTTGATGAAACTGAGCTTGTGTCTTCAAGAGGAATAGAGAGTTGAAATGGTAGTTCATCACAATTAGAATTGCTTGGGAAGCTACATTCTTTTGTATTATATTTTGATTGTGAGGGATATTCATCATAGCTTGGCTTGTGGTCCCAATTTCTCAGTTTTTCACCCTCTAAAATTAGATTATCATATTTTTCTTCTTTTTCAGCAACAAAAATATGACATGAGGGTTGAAACAAGCTATTGTTGATTTGATGGGAAGGGTACTTCTTTGATATAAGGTATTCAATAGAATTTTCATGGAAATCATCTTCATAATTATCATACAAAGGTGAACCAATGACCATTTGACTATTAATGGCTGAGGGGATTAGTACAATAGCTGGGACAACTGGTTGTTCAGGGAAAACATCCTCATAGTCATCAAAACTTGGAAAATCACGGCACATTGGTTCCTTAACAATAGGAGGGATTGATAAGCTATGAATTTGGTCATGACAAGCTACAACACTATTTTGGTGATAAAATAAATCCAAATCTAAGATGACCTCTTGACTTAAAGAATCAAGAAAAGGAGGAGACAAGGAAATGATGGATTGTCCATATTGATCTTTCTCTTGGGGACCTAGATTTTGACATGAATGATGCATTTGTTCTTCAAATTTAGGAAAATCATTATGAAACTCGTCATATAAGTCTTGCTCTCTACAATCATCCCCTTCATCATCACTGCTAGAGGAATCACTTGCTGAATCTTGAATATATGATGCATACCCCTCACAACAATTCTCAAAAAGTATTTCAGTTGGATAAATTTTCTTGCAATGAGAATAAAAAACATCATGAAAGTCCTTCAAAGAGGAAATACTAGAAGCATGGAGTGTTCTATACCATTGCCTCACATCGCCTTCCAATGAATACATGAACATTTTCATCAATATATCTTCATGATGAATGTCAAGATGCTACGTCAAAACATGAAATTCATGAAAATGCTCAACAGGGATGTCATTCTCACCTTCATAAAATCTGGGCAGCAGATCTTGCCATTCATCAATTTGAGGCATAAGATGTGGATAACCATCTATGGCTGAGAAATTGAGTGGGGCAAACCTCCTGGCTAGGATAGCCTTCATAGCCATTTGATTTGCCTCATCCCCAGTGGAGTCACCAACAGATTTTGAACAATGGAGTCGCCATGGTGAATGTGTAGTCTTGAAGGTGTCCAACTTCAGTCACCATCTAAAGCTGGAGTTGTGCAGTGTCGTTCTTTCTAGGGAGCTTTTCAATCTGCTCAAATCCATCCCCAGCAACGGCGACAAAAATTTTAGCACTGAAATTCACAGTTTGACTGCTAAAGTGTAAGCTCAACACCCATCAGAATGTAAACTATAACTTTGGTTTTGAATAGGTGGATCAACAATATGGATAAAGAAAGAGATAGGGCAACAAACTGCAGATCAGTAGGCTACACCAATGGGCAATGGAGTCACAAACATCCCACTCATCGAAGGCACAAAAGATGCTTAACAAAAAAAATGATTATATGCCGATAGGTGGAAGAAATGAAGAAGGAAAACATAAGATAGAATGTTCATTAAATAGAGATCCTCCCAATTTAATGAATCAACAAATACTTGAATATAAACAATGACTGATGGGCAAAATACAACAGATCCTCTGCTGCTTAGGGATCCATAAACCATTGACAGCCTTTGATCCTCAAATATGCAATATACTCAAATAAGAAGAAATATGGACAAAGGTTTACAGTTTGAAATCACAGCTCTCATGAGTCTCCAATAATAGTAATGCTTACAATCATAAAATGCCCATAGGCTTACAAATGAACACACACAGGAAACTACCTATTCCTACTCTCTCTAGCCTCTCTTGGCTCATCCCTTCTCTTTCTCCAAGAGATATTTTCTTATTTAAATAGACAATAGCATCCAAATGAACTAAGGAGGTCGAATCCCATCTCCTCCATTGGATTCTAAGCCTAGGAGATAGGTGGCAACAATCAAAGAGACAAAAATCCAACAAACTGTTGATTTTCAATAATTTGTTGGAAGTCATTAATGAAATGTCTCCACCTCATTGCATGAGGCCTTTGATGGAGCTAAATATTAGGTGCAGGTGTCCCTTGACATCTAACTAATCCTTGAGAAGTCATTCTAACTCTCCTTGACATGTGGAAACCTCCCAACAAGGCGAATATCAAAACCGTGACCGCTATAGGAAATTAGTTCGCAATGCCACTGTGCAGAGTACGCAGCGCCTACTTCTATATCCCATATATCTCAAACCAAAACACATTTTGAAAAAATGAGAGAGGTTTTTTTTATGTGGAATGTTATGAACAAAACCTCCTCCAGTCTTAAAAAATGCATCCTCAACTGCTCATAACCCAAGTTTTAAATTAGTGACTCAAAATTGGCAGAATAACTTTGTACAATTTAGCCTCTGCCAAAATATTACGCAACGTCTATAGGTAGCACTCGAATATGTTTCTGCATGCAATTCGGTAGCATAAATCCATGGGTTCTTTGATGCTTGAACTTGGATATTGTGAATAACTCAATATAATTTCAATTTTCCCCAAAACAAATAAAAATCCCATAACAATTGTATTCATTTGCCAAAATGAATAATGAAATTCATATTTTGTTCTCTGTGAAATATTAGGTAGTGCCTATAGGTAGTGCCACTTATGGAATGTTGAGGCATAAACCAATATTGTGCTAACACCTTCGATGAGGAAGAGTCATTTGTGTTTCAGAGCGTTGTCTTTGACATGAAATATAAGAAATTAACTATTGAGAAGAGTGATGTGCAGAAAAAAAAGGGAAATATCGTTCAAGGTTAGCCTATGACTCCAAAATCCATAAAGAAATCAACGATGCATTAGACGACTCAATTGGTGGTCTCGAAGCGGAAAATAAAAAGTTAAAGGAGAGGATTAAGGAATTGGAAGAGACCTTAATGCCTCTTCCACTCCTTGCCAGCCCTTTGGAAATTGTGGGACCCACCATGCCCGCTTCTAAATTAAAAGGATCCTCAAGATTACATACATCAACCATGAGCTATGTAGAGAACAATATCAAGAAAATAATGGCATTGAACACAGAAGCTTGGGAAATTTCAAAGAACATGATTTCTTTTGGCTCGAGGAAGTATTCTTTCATGAGTATTTGCAAGCCAACCTAAAAAATGAAGAAGGTTTTTACCTTGATGTTGTGGTACCCTTTGGTGTTAAATTTTCCAACATGATAGAGCTAAAGAGAAGAGAGGAGGATATTCCCTCTCCAAGATGGATTAAACAATTGAATGCATGCTGGAAAGAAAAGATAAAAAACTTGAATAATATTGTTCAAACGTGAAGCCAAGCAATATCAAGGAGGGAAGAATTATTCAAAAGAATCACTGAGGTAGACTTAGCCAGAAGTAATAATGAAATCCAAGATCCCAATTTGATCCTCAATGCATTGTTCCTAACAAAGCAACAATTTGATGAGCAAGTTGATATTTTTAAAGGGTTGTCAGTTGAAAAGTTCTATGGCATACTTGAATATAATGAGGACGACATAGACAATTGGCTAGTGGACTACTCCGTGAAAAATCAGGATATTGAAGAAGAATTACATGGCATTTCCCTTGATCCGAGAGACTTGGAGGGAAAGTTGTTCAACATCAAAATCGAGCATGAAATCAATGTGGCACCATTGAAAACTTACATCGAAGAATGGTTCAATAAATCTATCGATAAACTGACCAATGAAGAGCAAGAAGTAGTTGAGACAGCTCTTGTAACTATTGATGAAAACGATAAAAGGAAATTAGTAAGAAAGTAAACAAGGAGAGAGACCATCATAGTAATTTTATGATGATCATATCCTTCTTTTTCTTTATCAGGTCCTTCATCTAGTTATTCCACCTCTTTCACTAGAAAGGTTTAACCGAAGACTGATAAATCCTGTTTTCTTCTTACCAGGTCTTGATTTTCTTCTACCGCCCACTGTCTTCCTTCTAAGAACTTATTTCTTGTATTTATTTTCTTTATGTTTTGTGGGAGCCCCAATCCCAGTCTTTAAGACAAACACATTTAAAATTTCAAAGAATATGTAACAGACTATATATTTTTTAGAAATTTCAAGAGAATTATTTTGGGAACATTCTTGACTGTGCTTTGTAACCCAGTTTCCAGAATATAAAGTATTTTAGGTTGGTTTATCATTATTGTTATTTGAGCTTCCCATGTGTCCACTCTGTTAAAGTTCTCTTTTGCATGTAGATCATCTTCTTTTATTTTAAGTGATCAAAAATCTTTATCTTAAACTATGATGGATGTGAGGAAATTTTTCTTATTTGTTTCAAATGTGTGAGTGTGTGATTCCTGTTCCTTTTTCAACAAATTTCTTTAAAAAGAAAAAATAAACATTTTCCTTTTATTTTCTTGCATTATTTACATTTCTTCGAATTTCTACAACAAACATTTGTAAGTCCCACATTTTGAATATATCGAAATCCCAAGAAAAATCTAAAGAGGAGTACCACCTCTATAAAAACACAAGGGGATTTACATCTTTGTGAGGTTGTCGTTTCGATCCTAATGGATTCAAGTGTCAACAATCCTTTGTGAGATTAAGAATGTTGGACACGTTCTTGAGCGACTACTCCACATTGGCCACCAAAGCGTTTGTATGTTGTGAAGCATGTGCAAACCAAATACCCACATAGAATTTTTTAGCATTGTCATCATTGAGATTGAAAATTCCTAATTTGACCATTTATGTTATTTTTTGTTTTCTTTTAGAACCCCATAGGCCTTGTCAAATATGTCTTTACATACATCTTCAAAGAGAGCAACAACTCTAGCAAATATGGTCCATATGAAGTCAACAACTATGTGGACTAAATACATTATGGAAAATAATACATGTAAACGTTATGAAATAAATCATTCATTCTCATTCATTGAAGCAAGGAAGACATTATCATATATTCACTATATTTTTCAAAAAATAGTTTAAAAAGAGGAAAATGGAGACAGGGAAACAAAGCATATTGCAAATCTAAAACATTATAAAATGCAATAAATGGTTACAAACTGCAATAAATGGAAAGGTTACAAACAATTGGAAGGAAATGGGAAAAGTTACAAAAAACTAAAGTCTAAGGAGGTGTACATATCCTATCACTTTGAATTTGAACTGTGATATTTTAGTTCTTAACCATTATTAATAATAAAACTTTCTAATTACATCGATAGGCATCCCCCTATTGGAATCAATGGTTTAATCAACATTTTAATTATAAATTATAATCTTATGGTCTATAATTAAAGATGTTGACATATTCTTCGTTTTACACTCAAATCAATGAATGAGATTTAATGTTGATAAATTTCTTACATTTATGAATGTGTATGCTTCCTTGTTTAATTTTTCACATTTACTTAATATGATTAAGGAATTACTCCCCTAACCACTAATTGCCATGTTTAATAATTAATATGTATAGAACGCCTCATTGCCACGTTCCAGTACTTAGAAGGGATTAATTCTATGGATAGCAGTGACGACATTTTAATGGATGTGAAGCGTTTCCACGTTTGGCATGCCTTTCAATTAACTCAACCAAGTTGGATGCATGTTGGATGCTAGGTTCAATCCTCATTGGACCATTTCAATCTTTTCTCCTCAAAATTGTTCTCTATCATAGAATTCTATCAATTAACAGTATATGATCGTTTTGATACTTTCTCCTCAATAGGGTTTTCTACCTTAGGATTCTATCAATTAACATTAAGCGTTTCAAGTTCAAGTGGGTATTTCAAGGTTTTTCCATTTTGAAAGGCTAAAAAACTTTGGTTTTGGGTTGCATGACTTGATTTTCTTCCTGAACGCTTTCCTAAAGTTCTTGGTATTATTCGTTTTCTTCTTAATGTGGAGCGGCTCATCAACAAAATTAACTTTCGACTTCTTACCTATGATCTTTAGGGGATCTCAATCACAAACCTAGGCAACTTCCTCTGTCGTATTTGAGGTACCCTGCCAAACCCTAGCAAGCTTTCTGGGATCCTCTACTTCCCCCAAGGACATTGCTTTCTGATCCCTCTGTAATAATCTTCTAGATTGCTAAGGATATGTATGCCCAGTGTAAAGAAACACCTTCGTTGTAACAATTTCAGCATGGTCCTTTTAATTCATTGTAACTTGATATCCAAAATGAGAGTAAGTTTTATGTTAATGTGATTTCAGTATATCAGCATAGATTATTTGAAAACAATGATCATTGGAGAAGGAAGAAGACTTGATAAGTGGTCCCTTTAAGATTTGATCATTCCATCCTTCAGATTCTGCAGATAACCACGTTATGAAGAGTGTTGCATTTGGATTAATTCCTTTCACCCCATGGAAAATTTAGAGTAGAAGAAAGATACATGAAGACACGTGCTTCTCTAGCTGGTAAATCTATGATGGTATTCCATCGTATCATATATATATTTTAGATTAAAAGATATGTCAAGTCAAATTTTATAAAGATTTGGGGTTTTGGAAACAAAAAATAGTACAGATGGAACCAACTTTGTTAAAGAAATTTTGGAAATAGATGGCCATATTTATATATAGATATATAATTTGTCTCCATAGGCACTATGTCATTCATTGAGAACAATAAGAAACATAGGATATGTTGCTTTATATAAAATGTTTAGTTACCCCATGATGAATGGACATATTTTATATGTAAAATGTTTCGATATGATGAACAACACACATTTTCCATTCGAGATCGAACAATAGATACAATAAAAAGTTACAATTCCAACCAGTGTATTGATTTACAGTTTAATATGGAGAAAATGGAATATATATAAAATAGAGTGGAAATGGAATATATGTGTTTTTATATATAATGTGTTGGCAAAAACATCGACAATGAAAGGAAACTGAAATAAATAAACACAATCATGTGCCAAAAGGAAGAATTATAATGAGAATTTCATTTACAAACCGTAATTAAAATTTATGCTAGAATTAAAGTTTATAAATAAAAAATGTCTATAGAGATTCATTAACCACAATTATGTGGCTATGATAATTGTTATAATAATCTTGAAACTTCTATGTTGTTAGAGGTGTGTTCGGGAATTTGTTTGACCAGATTTCATTTTTAGATCATAAGTGATTCTAGATCCACAATTGTAGGATTCTGCTCCTAGTTTATTGGTGAGCTCTACAAGTATAAATGTACCTAAGTTTCCTTTCAATAACAAGTAGTGTGTGAGCATTGTCTAACTGATGTGTGTGTTCCTCCTATTCGTAATTTATTTTGGTATCAGAGGCAGTGTGAGTAGTGAGATAGATTCCTCACACCTTTTATCAACTCTGCACTACCTGGTTCACACTTGTTGTGTGCGATTTGTGGAGCTTAGTGCTATATGTGTGTTTTTTGTCTTGTGTAATCATGGTCCATCTTGTTGCATGCGAAGTTGACTATTGTTGCAGAGTTGAATCATGAATGTGTGATATTGTATTAGTGTTGTGTTCGATTGCTAGCACCTATGAGCACCTGCGTGTTTCTTTCCATAACAACATTGTTCTCTCCCGATCAGAGTCATTTGTATATGCTGGAGATGGTACCTATTCCAATGTGGTTTATTTATAATTTTTTATGTTATGCAAACTATTTGATGAGTTCTGAGATCTGTTGAAATTTGTTGGAGTGCGAGAGATGTCCCAACCACTGTCATTTATTACCATTATTGTTGCAGGAGCTGTGAAAGAGATACGTCCCATCAGTTAGATTCAAAATAGAGAACGGACCTCTGTTTTAGATCTACATACGATCTCCCCCAATCTCTCTTCACCATCGCTAGAGATCGTTGCTGAGTATTTGTTTTGAGATCATCGCTGGAGATCGCTACTATCTTCACTTTGTGAAAATTTAAAAATCATTGACATTCTTTGTGGGTGTGTCCTGCAACTAATTTGGACCCAGTGTGGGAGGTGAAATACAACTTCTCTTTCAATTGATCATTGAATTATTTGTTAGAGAATATGGTGAATCCTCTTGCTGAATCATATTTAAATTAGTCCACTAAAATTGAAGGCTAGAATTATGTAAACTATAATTTTAAGCTGACCACCATTCTTGAGGCATAAAGCCTATGGCCAATTGTCAAATGAGATGAGCCCAAACCCACTATTGTTGCCTCAATTCCAGATTAGGATAGGCAAGAGATGAAAGCGAAAGTGTTGTTGCGGATGTCCATAAAGGACAACATCATTATTCATATAAGAGACTGTAAAAATTCCAAAGAGTCGTGGGACGTTCTCAAAGGTTTATACGAAACTTCTAATGGAAACCGGATCTTATTTTTAAAAACTAAGCTACTATCTATCAAAATGGAAGCCAATAGAAACATAAGTAATTTTGTATCCATAATTAAAGATTTAAGTGATAAGTTGGGTGACATTGGTGAAAAGGTTTCCAGTAATGATTTAGTAACAATTGATTTGAAGGGTTTAGTGCAAGATTATAAGGTCTTCATTTCAGCACTCTTAGCTAGACCAATGCCCCCTACCTTTGATGAATTGGCTGGTATCGTGATTCAAGAAGAAGAAAGAATGAAGAACTATGATCAGGACTCAAGTGGCTCATATTTGGCCTTGATTGAAAAAGGTAAAAAATCATACCGAGGTAAACCATGGGACAAGAACAAAGGCTGATTTCAATCAAAGAAGAAAGGTATGACACATCCTAATTCTTATGTTGAGAGAAATGTTGAATGTGAATATTGTGGAAAATTGAACATCTTTCTAAATATTTCTATAGAAGAAATAACCATGAATCAAATCAGAGATATAAAATAAATAATGGAAATTATGTGCATAAAGACACTTCAATCAATGATGGATTTAAAAACCTTAATTTGTTTATTTCTGAAGCTGCGTTGTCTGCTGAAATTGATGATGAGAATGCATGGTTCAAAGATTCTGGTACATCAACTCATATGACCTGTAATAAAGAATGGTATGATGAATATTATGAGAAACTTGATGGCACACACATTAACTTAGGAGATAATAGATCACATAAAGTCCAAGGCTATGGAGTAATAAGTGTGAACTTACCTAATGGACAATTGAGACAGATTCATAATGTGATGTATGTTCATGGTATTAAAAAGAATTCGATATGTGTTTCAACTATCACTGATAATAATCTAACAGTGGAATTTGGTAAGTTGAGGTGTGTTTTGAAAGATATCAAGAATCACTACAGGGTTGTTTCCACAGGTGCCAGGGTTGGTGGGTTGTATAAGTTGGATGTGATAATGAATCGTCATGTTGCATTAACATCCACATCAATGTCAATAGAAGAGTTATGGCACCACAAGTGTGGGAACCTAATGTAATATCCCTAAGGTCAAACCCAATTGTAAATGTAAATGCAAATGTACTTAAGTTGGTGAGTTGTATAACATCATTTTGTATGCACCTTTCATGGCATAGTGCATGCATGTAATGCACAGTGAAATGATGAAGTGTGCACATTCTAGGATACCGTGTGCAGCATCTTAAGTGTGCGTGATTGTGAGGCCAATGAGCCTTTGTGTATATTCTATGTTTTATAGATTGGTGAGCCAGTTATTATAATCTAGGATGCTTATGTTTTGATTAGGCCAGAGAGCCTAGATGTTAAAGGCCAGTGCACCTGTTTTTGTACATGTCTCATAATTAATATAAAATATATCGCTACACATAGACCGACCATGATAAAAGACTATGGGGGACTAAACTCCATTAGTTAGGGAAAGGGAAGGGATAAAAGTTAAGGAAAAGGGGCTAAGCTAGGGAGCTTAAGCCAAAAATGAATATTATATTAACATTTCTTAAATCATAAAGTATGGATAGTTATTTTATCCTAAGTTCCAAAGTTGGGGACAAGTGGGCCAAAGTAGCTCCCAACATGACAAGTGTCAAGTTAAGGACATGCATACATATTGTTGGGGCTTAGTTCATTTTCCATCATTCATCCATCATTCAGACCATCATTTCTGCTATCTAGTCAATCATCCATGAGTATTCACACACCATTGAGCTATCCTTCATACCATCATCACTGTACCTGAACATGTGTCCATAGCTATTTTTTGTTCGTGTAGATAGTTAGCTTGGGAGTTGGACTGAAGAAGCAGGTTGTCAGACCCTTGGGATATTGAAGAGGTAGGTTGTCAAGCCCATGAGAAATTTCTCTCTGGGTGAGAGAATTGCTAGGAATTGATTTACTGAAGGTGATAAACTACAGCTACGATGCTCTGAGACTTCCTGTCTAACCTGTTGCTGAAGCCCGGAAAGGAAGTGGGGCAGTCGAAGGACTGTTGAGCAGAGAAAGGGAACACTTCCTGGGTGGGATGGGCATGTAGGGAATGAGGGATTGTAGGTTGTTAGTTTGAGTTGGCACCTGAGACGGAGTCTTTCCTATCGTCTATGAGATTTTAGCCTGGTTAGGAATCCCTTTACCCAGGTAGAGTTTAGTCTGAGCTTGGGGGTGACTCACTGTTGATAGTGATGAATAATGTGGTATAAGGTTGGGAGGTTCATGGAAGATATGCACACAGTTGGTGACATTCTTACCAAGATAAGTGCCAATTGTGTGATAAATTTGCATGCTACATTGTTATTTACGTGCTTATTTTTATGGGTTATCATATGTGTGGTTATAACTGTGTTTATTTTTATGGGTATTTCCTCTATATGTTGCATGTATATGTTTACTGTTATTTCAGTGTGAATCCATGTATTTACAGATATATTTGTATGTTTAAGGTTTATATATAATGCTTCCGCAAGAGTTCTATGTGTGTATATTTTAATTGCATGCAATTTGAAAAGTTTATGTGGCATAGCTCAGTTGGATACTGGGTATGTTACAATATGTTCCGTAGAGAGAATGAAAGAGTTCTCTGGCGTAGCGTGGCCCGACATGGATGGTCAGGGACGTTACAATATGGTGTCAGAGCTTCATTTTTCAACAATGAACCTAGATCATCCGAACAAGTTGAGTTGAAGTGAAATGTCACAGAGGATTAATTTTGAAATGGTCAAATTTCAAGTTGCAGAGTGTCCATGGTAAAAAGCAACAACAATTGGGTGGAATTGGGAAAAATCCCCAATTTCGATTATTAAATTCATGGGAAAATTAAGAAATTTGTCCATGTGGTAAGATATTATTGAGTTAATATATGTTCTAACAAACTCGGACCCAGAATTGGTTGAATTTGAAGTTACAGTGAAACCACAATAGATGGAGCGATATTTGTAATCAAAATTCTCAATTCGTGAATTGATTTTTGGGGAAATTTGTTCCAGAAATGTCAACCCACAACGATTTGTTGTTGCAGAGGTTGAACTAGTGTTATTGGGGTGAAATTGAACGAATTTCATAGTTGCAGAATGTCTATGGTAAATTGGAGAAAAAAATAACCAAAAGCCCCAATTTTTGCAGCAGAATTCACGAGGAATTGATGCGCATAAAAATGAATGTGCACAAGTGGGCGCACTAAAAATGCATGATGCACAGTGAAAATATTATGATAGGTAAAATTCGGCACTGCGTGGAAAAATGTTAGTGTGCGGATGTGTGCAATAAATTCTGGTGTCACGCAGAATAATGTTAGTGTGTGGGTGTGCGCACTAAATTTTGGTGTCACGCAGAAAAATGTTAGTGTGCAGGTATGCGCGCTAAATTTTGGTGCCGTGCGGAAAAAAATTTAGTGTGCCAGTGAGTGCAATAAACATCGTCGTCGCGTGGAAAAATATTGGTGTACAGGAGAGGGTTCTAAATTTAGCATTGCTCGGCGTGCACACGTATAATAATGATGCGCGTGGTGTGCACAGTGTTGGCAGAGCACAGAGGAGTTTTGTCTGTGCGCACGCAATGTGGGTATATGTTGTTGGGTGATATTTTAGTTAGTGGTGCACGATGGAGACGTACTAAACTCTGGCATGGTGCAACGCGTAGAGTATAATGCACACGGAAAATCAGCACGCGATATAAAAAAAAAAAAAAAAACTTGCATGCAATGGGTAATAGTGCAAGGACCAAAACTGTGCGTAGTGATATGCACATGACACAAAGGTAGTGCACGCAAGTTATTAGGGTGACAAAGAAGTGATACACAGTGGTTTTAAAGTGTGTGAAGCACAATTTACCTTGTTTTTTTGTTGGCCATGGTAAATATGGGTTACAAGTTGAAATTTGTGTGTGCGAATTTGTTTGAAGGGTGAACAACAACAGAAAACCAGTTATTTTCTGCGACGTTTTATATCATTTGAACGTCATCTTTTTGCAGTGCATTTTTTAGGCCCTTGAGAGCATTTTTAGCAATGCAAAAACCAAAAGAATAGAGTGTGCCAAGGCACACTCAATCTTTTCATCTCAAATAAAAGAGTTTGGAGAGATATTTCTAATGGTGTAAATCGTTCGTCAAACAAATCTTTTATGAGAAAGTTACAGCACAAGCAGTAAAGGGTAAATTTTAAGACCCATCTAACTTCAAAGAGCCATAACTTTTTTCTCCAGAATCATATTGAGGCAGAGGAGTAGTCAATGGAAATATATTGAGCCATATAAGACAATCCCAAAGTTGAATTAAATTTCTGGGCATGTTAAAGGCATTTAATATAGAAAATAAGGTACTTGTAGCATACTAGTTACAATATGGTAATTTGGCCTAGAACTTCAGCACGCTGTAACTAGTAACCCATAACCCAGAATGAGGTGAAACTTGGATATATTGTCCATAATATGTATATCAAGAAACCCAATTGAGATCCTACTAAAACTCCAAATGAGTAGGTGCAAAAATGCATAATTACAACACAAAATTTCGCCAAGTTGAAAAATGAACAGAAAAATTAATGGACAATTTTCAAATAGCCATAACATTCTGCTCAAGACTCGGAATTGAGCATGGGAGAAGGCGTTGGAAAGGTATTGGATAGTGGAATCTAATTATCCACCCATAAAATTGATCTAGGCACTCAAGTTTCAAATAAATCAGAGGAAATAATTATGATATTTTATTGAACCAAAATGGTTCATATTTTCATGGAATTGTTGAAACAATTAGCCTGACAAAGTTTTGTTGGCTGCACATTTTCAGAGTTAACAACAACTAGATTAGATCAAGATCAGGATAGATTCCAGAGGAATGGAAGAGGCACAAGGGACTTACAATCAGTAGGATGAGATTAGAGGGATGGATGTTCATTTGGGCATTGAAGGAACACACTCCAGTGTACATGGAGAAGGAAGGGATGAAAACATGAATATGGTAGAGACCATTAAAAATTTACAGAAGGATGTTCAAAGCCATAAAGATGATAATGAAAAGCTTATGAGATCTAAGGAGCAGCAGGATGACTTCAACATGAAGCCAATGGAGAGCTTGAAAAAAATAGAAAAGAAATTGGATAAGGAGAGTGGCTCAAGCAAATCTGGAAGTCACAGGCCTCCTGATGAGAAAACAAGAGCAAGAAGTGTTAGCAGACATCACCATCACTCTCTGAGGAATTCCAATAAGAGATCACTTAGAAAATCAATTCCCTCCCTTGTCAGAAAGCATAATAGGTCTGGGGTGGATGAGCTATGAGGAGAAATGAACAAAATAAAAGCTACTACATTTGATGGTGAGCACAAGAAGGATGAAGATGCAGAGACATGGTTGTTGGGCATGAGAAATTATTTTCAATTACATAATTATTATTCTCATGTAGAAGGTAGAATTGCCATCTATCAACTCAAGGGAAAGGCATCCATGTGGTGGGATCATATTGTGCAGGTACAACACATTAAAGATAAAAGTGTTACTTGGAGGGCGTTCAAGAAGTATTTTGAGAAGAAATACTTGACTAAGAGATACTATGTCAAGAAAATGAAAGAGTTCTTTGAACTGAAGCTTGGGATTATGACAATAAATGAATATGAAAGAAGGTTTTTAGAACTGTTGAAGTATGTCTCTTTCATCAAGGATGAGACAGTTAAGATTCAGAGGTATTTGAGTGGATTTCCAATATTTATTAGTGACAAAATATAGTATGATGATCCCAAGACATTGGAGGAGACCATAAGGCTATTGGAGAAATTTTTATTTTCGACACACTCGTTCAGTGGTAGTTAACTTACTAGTTTTATTTTAGACTTTCTATTTTTACCATCACTATTATGCATGCATGTGTCAGTGTTTCATGGAAACCTACACAGGAGATCCAGCTAAAGCAAGTACAAACAAAGATTATCAATAAATGAAGAGAGATTCAATATGGAAGAATGAGAAAATATATTCACACTACTCCAATGAGCTGATGATTGATACACAGATCATGATTAGTATCATACAATGGATGAGTGAAATACACTCATATATAGAGAAAAGCATTCCATAATTAAGAAAAGCAATCAAGCAATTAACTTTCCATAGGAATGCATGCATGCATAATAGTGATGGTAAAAATAGAAAGTCTAAAAATAGAGCTAGTCAGTTAACTCCCAATGAACTAGTGTTACTCTCACTGAACTAGTGTGTCAAAAATAGAAATTTCTCCAACACCCCCCCTGAAAATCACTATGGAGTAAAAATGAGTCCCGGCTACTAGGCCATTTTAGGTACTCATGTACAATGCAACTAATGAACACTGACTAAAAGTGAGGAAAGAGGGAAAACCATGTGGGAACAAAACCCCCCCTCAAAAGATAATGTATCAAAAGAAGAAAATAGCAACTACTAGACAACTATGTTCTTCACTACAAGACGATCCCGCAAGGTCTGAAACTTCTTCTCATTGAAAGTCTTCGTGAAGATGTAGAAATATTTATGGATATGATGAAGTCCTTTGGCAAGTTGTCGGGCCTTGTACTTCTTAATCCTGTGGACCCATCTGCACCTGAAAATATTCCTTTCTGGTGGACGTGGAACTAGATTCCAAGTCTGGTTTTGTAGGAGTGAGTCATACTCCTGCATGGCTGCTTTCCATAATGGATTTACCACAACCCTATTGTAGTTCTGTGGATCAGTAGATTGAACCATATAGAAATGCATGGGTATCGCAGGTTTTGAAGCTGAAAATACGTGAGAAGGATCCTCATGCTAAGATCGAGTTCTCCTCGAATCCAACGGATTCCCTGCAAGGTTTTCCTACTGCCTGAAGTGTGGTATGTGCCTTCTTGGGCATCTGTTGAAGCTTCGGCGTTGGCTTCTTATCTGGATGTACTACCTGCTTATTTACATGTACAAAATCTGAGTGTATGGAATCATCTCTAATGTATGGAACTGATGGAAGAACACGAGCATATGCATGTTTCACTGGAGGTGCATGCAAAGTACTCTCCTTATGTTTAAGTAGAATAGAGGAGTCATCGTCAGAAAACTTAGTGAATTTATGCAACCTTGACTTGTGATCCATCTCACCAATTGTAATGATGGAATTGTCATGCATGTCAATTACTGAAACTGAATCTAATGTAAATTCAACCTTTTTACCTTTCTGAGCGATTTGATAAACTGAGAGCAGATTCATAGAAAGATTTGGAACATGTAAAACATTCTCAAAAATTCCATTGTGGAGTTCCACTCTCCCATCTCCTGCTACTACTACTGGAGTATCATCCCCCATGAGAATAGGGGGTCTTGAGCATGGACTCAATGAAGAGAAAACTTCCTCTTTTGTTGCCATATGATGGGATGCACCAAGATCTATAATCCATGAATCAGATGAGGAATTAATTGCAACTAGAGCATGATGATTACCTTTCTTAGGAGCAAGATCTTCTTCATTCCACTTCTTGACTCCCTCTGGAATGAAGTTTCCAAGGTTGTTATGTTGAAGTGTCTCTGCCATAAGATCGATTGGTTTCTTCATGCATGTGGATTCTTCATGATTCAGTTTATTGCAGTAAGTGCAATGCTTTCCTTTCTTCTTCTTCTTGGAATCTAAAGAGTCTCTAGAACCTGAAGAATCATTGAAGGGTTTGGAATATCCCTTCTTCCCATTCTGTTTGGATGACCCTTTTCCATCATGCATGATGAGTGCATGTGCTTTGGGATATTTCATGAGGCCCATCTGTATTATTTTTGTCTCCTCTTGTGTAAGAGACTTAATGAACTGAGCCAACATATGCATTTTCCAATTTGTTTCAAAAAGACATCTGCCAGAATGGAAATCAGATACATATACAGTGTATTTTGGTCCTAGCTTGGCCAAGATTGTTAGAATAAGTTGTTTCTCTTATGTAGACTTATCAATACCATATTCACCCAAGCTCAATAGCAAAGATTTAAATTTAGTAAACAAATATTGTATATTATCAAAACTTTTAGGGTCTAAGGTATTCAACTCTACCTCAAGCATATGACCTCACATCTCATTCTGCTTTCCAAAGAGTCCTTCCAAGGTGGTCCAAATCTCATTTGGAGTCTTACATGCAACAAAATGAAACCATAAATCAATGGAGATTAACTCAAGAAGTAGTCCTATGGCCTCATCCTTACGGTTCGCCCATCTCATCTTCTCAATCGCTGATGTAGGTTTTGTTTCAGTTGCCATCGTCAAATTATACAATCCTTTTCTTTTGAGTTGGAATGTCACATTGGGCTTCCAATCAAAATAATTGTATGGTGTGAGGATTACCACCAAGTTTGACTATATAATAGTTGTCACATCTATCTCTCCCACTGTTTCTAAGAACCCCTAAAAAATTGCTCTCAATCTGCAAGTGAAAAATTAAGAAATTAAGAATTTGTATCAGTTTCAAGAGATGATCTTGCGACTTACTTTTTGAGAAAACGGTGAGGAATCTCGCCAAACGGTTGAAAATACACTTCCAAAATGGGCCGATTTACTTTCCTAGCAGACCGTTTCCCCAAAAACGTAATACTTTTGGGAGCAATCACTGTAGAAAGGTACGGCCACAGATTCGTATAAGTTTCAAGAGGTTATCTTGCGTCTTACTTTTTGAGCAAACGGTGAAGAATCTCATCAAACGGTTCAAAACCCACTTCCAAAATGGGCCGATTTACTCTTTCTATGAGCCGTTTCCTCAAAAATGTAATATTTTGGGAGCAATAACTGTTGAAATTTACGACCATGGATTTAGCTCGCCAAAACTTCGATTTTCCTTATTCTTTGGCTTGTCTGGCTTGTTCCAAGCAGCATAGCTTTGATACCATGTCAGTGTTTCATGGAAACCTGCACAGGAGATATAGCTAAAGCAAGTACAAACAAAGATTATCAAGAAAGGAAGAGAGATTCAATATTGAAGAATGAGAAAATATATTCACACTACTCCAATGAGTTGATGATTGATACATAGATCATGATCAATATGATACAATGAATGAGTGAAATACACTCATATATAGGGAAAAAAATTCCATAATTAATAAAAGCAATCAAGCAATTAACTCTCCTTAGGAATGCATGCATGCATAATAGTGATGGTAAAAATAGAAAGTTTAAATATAGAACTAGCCAGTTAACTCTCAATGAACTAGTGTTACTCCCACTGAGCTAGTGTGTCAAAAATAGAAATTTCTCTGACAACATGCATTCCTAAGGAAAGCTTATTGCTTGATTTATTTTCTTAATTATGGAATGTTTTTCCCTATATATGAGTGTATTCAACTCATGCATTGTATCATATTGATCATGATCTATGTATCAATCATCAACTCATTACTTGATTTATTTTTTTAATTATCGAATGTTTTTCCCTATATATGAGTGTATTCAACTCATTCATTGTATCATATTGATCATGATCTATGTATCAATCATCAGCTCATTGGAGTAGTGTGAAAATATTTTCTCATTCTTCCATATTGAATATCTCTTCTTTTCTTGATAATATTTGTTTGTACTTGATTTAGCTAGATCTCCTGTGTAGGTTTCCATCAAACACTGACATGGTATCAAAGCTATGTTACTTGGAGCAAGCTAGATAAGCCAAAGAATAAGGAAAATTGGGGTTTCGGCAAGCTAAATCCATGTTCATAACTTTCAAAAATTATTCCTCCCAAAATATTACGTTTTGGAGGAAACGGCCCACGTTGAAAGTAAATTGACCCATTTTGGAAGTGTGTTTTCAACCGTTTGACGAGATTCTTCACTGTTTTCTCAGAAAGTAAGTTGCAAGATAGTCTCCTGAAACTAATACGAATCTGTGGTCGTACCTTTCTACATTCATTGCTCCCAAGATATTATGTTTTGGAGGAAACGACCTGCGTGGAAAGTAAATCGGCCCACTTTGGAAGTGGTTTTTCAACCATTTGGCGAGATTCCTCAACATTTTCTCATAAAGTAAGTCGCAAGATCATCTTTTGAAAATGATACGAATTTTCACTTAAAGTGTCATTTTTGTCGTGATTTCTTAATTTTTCACTTGCAGATTGAGAGTAAATTTGTAGGGTTTCTTAGAAACAGTGGGAGAGATGGATATGACAACTATTATATAGTCAAAGTTTCTGGTAATCCTCACACCATATAATTATTTTGATTGGAAGCTTGTTGGCAACCCTACATGTTTTTTCTATTTGAACGACAAATGACACTTCTTGTAGATGCCTTCACTTCATCCTGTAAATATTAACATTTGGGAATGATTAATTATTACAAAAGATGTTCATTTATTCTCTAAGATTTGCATTTTCATTTTTTCTTTATGTTTGATTCATGACTGAAAGCATGAATCAAACATGAAAACTTAGTTTGTATTATATCCCTATTCAAAGCATCTTTTTAAAAGGGTCATTGTGCTTGTATCTACTCCATGTTTAACACTTGAATGACTTCCCTTTGATTAATTTGAATGTTGATATGATACTTATTTTTGTTTTGCATTCAAATTATAAACATGTTTATTTGAACCCTCTGCAAACCAACTATAGTCGTTGCTAGACATGGGAATTAAATGCACCAGAATCATATCCTGTACTTGATCTTTGATTGGCAGAGTGAATTGATAGGCTTTTCATTATGAGTTGAGGGCTTGTGTTATGCTTTGTACTCAAGGCTTTCATTACCAAGAGTTCTTGAACTTCATGATCAAAACCTTGATGTTTATACTATGATCGCATAGGGGTTTTGTTTGGTTTCTTTCCATTTTATTCGCTCAGATTTTTTTCTCTTGCTCCTGCCATCTAAACCCATAGCTAGCTTGAGTCACCCCTGTTACAATATGGTTATATTATTAATGGTTCATGTTGTCCTAATAGAGACGAATGGCTGTCAAGTGTTGTTATCTCATGATGATGTTGTCGAGGATTTGAAAGGCCAGGGCTAGGAAACCTTTATCAAAAGGTTCGAATTCACCTTCGCGTGGCTAAGGAATTCGCACAAACATTTGATGGGTATAGAGAAAAAGTTGGAGATATTCAGTTGGAGGTGACTGAGGAGTTTATCAGTGAAGCCATGGGACTTCCATACACTAGTCAGAAGTGGTTCAAGAACTCGAAAATCGAAGAAGTGCCCTAGGGCCTCTTTGTGACCTCCAGAAAGATTGATTGTTGTGAGAAATGTATTCATGTTTCTTTGCTTAAGGTTAGATGGAATGGTCTCTTGTCAGTTCTTAAATAGTTTGTGACCTGTGAGGGCCGTTATGGCCTAGTTTTTCTTTATCATGTGTGGTTTCTTATGCACTTTATAGGTTTCCATTTGACTCTATTGTTTTATTTGCTAAGGAGCCTGTACAAGATGTCTAAAAGATACAAGAAGAAGAGCCTCGATTCTAGCCTCTTTCACCATGGCTTGATTAAAATGTTTTTGGTTCATCATTTGACAACTCTGGGTGATGATTGGGATGGGTTCTTAGCCTAAAATGGTTTTGCTACAATCATTCCTATAGAAACCCCTATGCTGGATAAGCCTCTGATAAAGAAACAGTTTGATTTCTCAAGTAACGAGAGAAAATATTTGAAGAAAAACCCTCATGACGAAGAAATACATGGTCACTTTTCACATGGGCAAAATGATATTGGTTCTAAGTTAAATGAGACCCCTATGCATGAATTAATTGTTGGCCATAACACTTTTGTAAAATCCGATAGAAAAAACCCTCGCAAACAGTCAAAACAAAAGCATGCAATGTTAGGGTTCTGAAATAAAAGAGTTGGCTGGCTCATTTTGAGAAGTTTGAGGAATCGATCTAAGCCTCATTTGAGCCTGATCGACCCGATCAAGATCAATGAGGATTCAAATCTCGAAATTGAAAAGTTTCTCATAGGAGAAGATCCAGATTTTTATAAATCAAATCCTAATAATCCATATGACTTTGTTAACAATCTTCCACCATGTCTCAAGGATAAAGGTGAGTTCAATGGTATCAGGCTTGGTCCAGGGAAAGTGATAGGAAGTATTGATGCAACCAGTCTTCACTGTATGTCCCATCAACAGATCATTTCCCCTACTCATTGTGAAGTCTACCTATGTTGGATCGAACGATACTATATTGATATTCCTATTCTCCAAGATCGAATTAAAACGCTAGCAAACCAAAATGAATTACTCATAAACAAAAATCGTGAACTCGGAGCAAATAAACAGAGACAAGCCAAACGTCTTAAGAAGACATGCAACATTGTGATAAAGAATGCAGACAATGTAAATGCCATAATCAATTCCGAGCTATCTTGATCCATGTTTAGTCATTGGTTTAAATGGTAAAATGACTTTTTCCCTCTTATTATAGTCATGATATTTGTTTTGAATCAAATCAGTTGAAATTAGAATTATTTTGCCAATATAAGACTAGCTACAGAATCTCACGACTATGTAGCCAAGTCATTTTTATATAAAATTTAGTAATTAGTTGTTAATAAATTATCTAACTTGTTCCTATTTAATTTTTCAAGACATGGTATATCTAATGCTGATTTTATGAGGTGGAACATGTTCGATATAGATGATTAGTATCTCCTTTTTGTTTATTTTGTAAATAGGAAAAAACTTTTATAAATTTTTGAAGATACAATTTGATCATGAGTGGTTGTAGGCCCTCCATATTTGTAATATTTTGATCTTATGGGATCTGATCCTATTCTAGGAGATAGGAAGTTGAGATTTCAAAAACTCTTTAAATACTCTCTATTTTGTAAATGAAAGGCATCTTGGCCTAGAACCAAAGATGGATGAATGTTTTTTCAAAACTTAATGGAACAACATACAACATTTTGGATTTAGTCCTTTGTTAATGGTGTTTGCTAAGCCCTAATATTGGCTCATTACCCCTTAATTGGGGCATATTATATTAGTAATGTTATTTTATTTGTGTCGGATTTAGGCCATTAGTTGTAATTATACCTCCTAGTCTCCTATATATACGAAGGAGACATTTTCATTTTGAATCATCTTGTACTTGAACATTTAAGTGGGGTAAAAAGAGGTTGCCCCCTCGAAGAGGCTTATTATCTAAAATTATCTCTTTTTCAAGGCATTGAGTACTTTTTCTGAGGTTTTTCTATGCTATATTGATATTTGGTTCTTAACATATAGTATCAGAACTCATGGTCTTGGGGTTTCGCTACTACATCTGAGACACCTTGTCATTTTCACTATACCTTGTTTTATACAATGTTTCAGAAGGAACAACTTGGACCATATTTAGTAGACGTATCAAGGTACGTTGGGTTCAAATTTCAACTCTTGAGGCCTTATACTTTCGGAGATACAACCTGTACAAGATAGGGTTATGGAATCATCCTGAACTGAGTCATTGCGGAATTTTCTCTATAAAATTTTTTTTGTAATGTTTCAGACCCTGAAATCCAGAGGATATTCACAGAAATTATTAAGGTATATGTGGTAAAAATTTCAGTTTTTGTATCATCTTAAAATTGTAGATACACCCTGTGTAAGATAGGGTATCTGACTAGTCCTATTGACTAGTATCAAGAAGGTGTTCTAGGTAAAACAATCATAAATTATTCCTAGAGTATACAAATTGAGTGAGATGGGTTTCATTGGATCATGGACAGTCTTTAGTATTTCTGGTACGAGTTTCAATATTTTATATCAATTATTTTGTGCGGGACATGCTATACAAGTGATATCTCCTGGAAAGGCAAAAAATCGTCAAGTTGTGGGGAATTTACCATAAATTCCACTTGGCACATCCAATTTTGATCAAACCTATGGCATTGTAGAGAAGAAATATCAGAGAACTACATAAAAGAAAGTTTCATACCCAGAAGGGCTAGAACTTGGGAGATACAACATAAGAAAGATTGTCTAGCAAAACCACCTCAAAATCAAGGTTCAAAAGTGATACTTGGCCAACATGCCACCCAAAAAGGGAGCTTCTACACCAAATAAGCATTTAGACAATCCTACTTGGATTATTGATGAAGGTGAAGAAATGCATAGGGATATAAACTATTTACAAAAGAAGATAGTAACAAAA
>JZKD02S1674022.1:445785-494556 GCA_000966675.3 Picea glauca | reverse complement strand
TCACAAAGACCTTTGTCCTGGAATATGATGCTTCAGGGAAAGGTATTGGTGTTGTCCTTATGCAAGAGGGTAGGCCTTTGGCCTTTACCAACAAACAAATTTCTAAACAAAATTTCGCCAAATCAATCTATGAAAAGGAAATGTTGGCTATTTTGCATGTCGTTGATTTGTGGTGCCCTTATCTATTGGGGAAATGCTTCCAAATTAAGACAGACCATCAAAGCCTCAAGTATTTTCTAGAACAATGGATTTCCTCCCCACAACAACAAAAATGGGTGACTAAGCTATTTTTACGTCGAAAGGCATACACCTATTGACAATGGGCACAATTAATCACCTTTTAATCTAAAATTCTAATCTTATGGCTAACAATTAAAGATGCTGGCATATTCTTAGTCATACTCTCTAATCAATGGATGAAATTTAATGCTCATAACTTCCTTGAATTTCTGAATTCTTCCGTTACCTTGTTTACTTTTTCAAATTTACTTAATATGATTAAGAAATTACTTCTCTAACCATTGATTGACAGGTTAACTGATTAAGAAAAATTAATATTTATAAAACTTTGCATTGCCACGTTCCTTGAGATGAGGCATTTGTAGCTGGACGTAGTGGTTAATTTGGGTGTCGTTTCAAGCACGACCGCGTTTCAACTAGCATGGTAGTGGCATTTCAAGGGTTATCACTATGGATACCACCTGTCATTTTGGACAACATTTCATGAATGTGAAGCATGCGGTGTGGTGAAGCCATTCCTGTGTTTCAATTTACTCATTAAACTAATGGATGGTTAAACTCGATGCATGCCAGATGCTAGGTTTGGGAGGCCTTTAGTGGACCGACTCTTGGTATCGAGTGGACCGACTCTTGGAGGCTTCCATAAACAATCCGCCTTTCAATTAACACATTAGGTTAAATTGGCAATAGTGGGATTAACCTTGCGTTTGGACAATCAACCTTTCAATTGGCGATAGTGGGATTAACCTGACGTTTGGACAATCGGCCTTTCAATTAACACATTAAGTTAAATTGGCAATAGTGGAATTAACCTGGCGTTTGGCATGGTCGCCCCATCGCCATGTTTGTTTCATTATGGACAAAATTTGCTTTTAAAGAACCCAACCCTCAACATTGTGGCTTCATTTCAATATGTTAAATGTTGTGAGAGGAAGTTTAGGACTTTGACAACTTATGTATGGGATGGTTTGGTAAAAAATCAATACGCTGGAAGAATCTCTAAAACATTTTATAACTACCCTTTCTGCAAATGTTTTTTATTTTTATTTTTTTTAATTTCATTTTCTGACCCGTTAATTGTGTGTTGAGTGTAGATTCAGAGACTACGTCTGTGGAGGAAAATGGAGGCAAGGCTTCAAAATCACTATTGAAAGTAAATCAAGCATGACTCAAAGAGAATTTCTTTAATGGCCATTGAAAGCAACGATTACGTAGATAATTATTTATTTCTCGTCATGTCTGGTCTCTAGAAATATAGTCCCAATGATTTTATGGACACATTTGTTTTTACCGGGCGTATATCCCACTAGTCGCAATTTTTTTTTTACGGTGGACACATTTAAGATGAATTTATGTATTTTTTTCCACAATATTTAATGGTTTAATTTCCTATTGTTTATCAACAGTCCCTGCAAACTTCTCCAAAATCCATCATTGAGAGTATTATGGTCAAATTTAAGAAAATATCGATGGAATCTCGATACTCGGAGACACAACTTGTAACTTAATTTGAAGGTTATTTAATGTAACAATAATTAAAAAATAGTCGGTACATTATGATGAGTGTGCAGATGCATTGCCACAAGATTCCAGGGAAGATCTTTAGGAGTGTGAGTGAAAAAGACAATGGCATTGTGACTTGTTTGGCTTCTTCTTGACAAGACAACACAATGGGAAGCCTGTTCACTCCTGCTTTAGTCTGCCAAAATTCATCACGGAAGCATTCATGAATCTCTCTATGAAGTCGAAAGAATTCCCACACTTCAATCTCATTGTTAATGTAGTGCCTGCCAGACATTTTTTGATGTAAAGTTTTGTTCTATGCCTTTTGGATTTACTGTATAGAAAATGCTTCTTACAACCTCGAAAGTATTTACAAGTATGAAAGTGTTTTCATCACAGAAAACCACTTAAATATTTTCAAGGGGAAAGAAGGCAATAAAGAAGAAAATAAGTTGTCTGAGATTATTTCCATTAATAGATAAAGAGTTGTCCTGTAGCATCTCACTAGCAACTTGTCTGAAGTTCCCCTATAAATAAATAATAATTTCTTGAATATTATTTTGGTTTTTATTACTTATATAAGATAGTGGTCTCAGATAATCATTATGCTTCTTAAGGTGTATGCTCGATTCTATTTCTAGAGATTTTGTTTGAGGATTGTGGTTTCTATTTTCTATTTTCGTTATCTCAATTAATCTCAGACAGAAAGTTGTAAATTAGGGATATGAAAATATAATATTGTTCCATTGATTTTGAAAATTCCAACCGCAAGTGTATTCTAGGATGTTATTGATTCTGATGTTGATAACAAAACTGTGTAGTGTGGTGGGAGCAAGTTTTATCATTGTGGGCCTCTATTCTACACTTTGGGGTAAAGCAAATGATCTTAGTGTTGAAGATACAGAAGAATCCGAGATGAGTATTATTCGGGTCTTTGAAAAAGAAGAGAACGACATTTGAAATATACAAATGGCCAAAAGATACTATGATTTCCGTATCCACGTTTATCAAGAAGGTTAGTTACTATGATATATATAATTTAAGTTAGAATGATGATATTCAGCAATAAGAATGAGGTTTGAGATTTTTTATAAGCTATAAGGATGTTATAGCAACGACAAATAACAAATGGACATTTTTATTTCCACCTCCACTACCCTAATGAAGCCAAATATTGTTTGTATCTTGTGCTTTAAGAACTGTGATGATTACATATCAAATATTATTTGTTTAATTACGATATATTGATGTTAAACACATTTAACAATGTCATCTATGGTTAGGTAATGTTCCTATATTGACAAATAACGATATCATATGCTTATTGTATATTTTAATGTGTTGTTACTTTAATGTGATGATTATCTACCTATTATTATTTATTGGATATTGATGTAAAAACACTTACCAATGATATATAAGTTCTTATTATATTTTAAGTGATTAACTTAATTTCCATTCAAGTGATAACAAACAAAGAATATTATTTTAAATTATTATTAATATATAATTAAATATTTTAAAGAAATTAAAAAAATTGTTAAGTTAAAAAATAATCACATTCAATGTAAGGATTAATCTAACATTGTGTTTTCTGGTAATTTTGCATAGTATAATTTTTACAGCATGTATTCAGTTATGTCTCAGTTAGGGTTTTAATAATATTATGTAGGTTTTAATGGGGAGATGTGATTTATGAATCCAAATGTCTCAGTTAGGGTTTTAATAATATTATGTAGGTTTTAATGGGGAGATGTGATTTATGAATCCAACACTCATCTTTTAAGATTTTTTTAATGATACATTAAGTTATTTATATTGATAATGAAATAGTGTATAAAGGTTGTTTGAAGTTTTATATTTATTTAAATAGTGGTTAGAGTTTTAAAAATATTATGTAAAGTTTTAAGTTTTATATGTGTATGAAAGGTTCTTGTTATAATATGGAAATTATGTATTTGAAATTGCCTTTTACTGATTTTTATTTTTACCATACATTTTATGGAAAAGTATAAATCATTTTATATAAAGTAAAAGATGATTCCATACATCTCATTCCGACTAACATTTCTCAATGTTGCACTGTGATGAACATTTCCCTATGCCACGATGTGACGAACTTTTGGAACGTCGCAATGTAACAAAAAATGATTGACGCCACACTCTAACGACCATTTTCCCAACATCGCAAAAGTAAAAGATGATTCTACACTATGTCAATTGTTTCCCAATGTCGCATTGTGACAAACATTTCCCATCGTCACAATGTGACGATCATTTCCCTTTAGTTATCAATGTCCTTAGGAAAAATATAAATCATTCTCTATAAAGTAAAACATGATTCCATACATCTCATTGTGATTAACATTTCCCAACATCGCACTCTGACGAACATTTCCCAATGTCGTGCTGTGACGAACATTTTCAAATGTCGCAATGTGACAAAAAATTCCTGACGCTGCATTCTGACGACCATTTTCCCAACTTTGAAAAATTAAAATATGATTCTACAATGTGCTAAGTATTTCCAAACATTGCATTATGATGAACATTTCCATATGTCACATTATGACGAACATTTCCCAACGTCGCAATGTGACGCCCATTTTCCAATGTTGCATTTTGACAAACATTTCCTGACTTTGCACTATAACGTCCATTTCCCAACGTCACAATAGTAAAAGAAGATTGTAAAATGTCTGGAGTGTTTCTAAACATCGCATTATGATGAATATTTCCCAACGTTGCATTTTTACGAACATTTTCTAACGTCGAAATGTGATGACCATTTGCCAATGTCGCATTGTGGTGAACATTTCCTATTGTTTCCATATGACACAGATTTCCCAGTGTCATTGTGATGAGAATTTTCCAACGTTGCATTTTGATGAACTTTTCTCAAGGTCACATTGTTACGAATATTTTCCAATGTCGCAATGTTAGGATCATTTTCCAACGTCGCACTATGACGAAAATTTCCCAATGTTGCACTATGACGAAAATTTCCCAATGTCGCATTTCTTACAAACATGTCCCAACATGAAAATATCACAAACATTTTTGAACGCCGCATTTTGATGAACATGTCCCAACATCACAATGTCACGAGCATTGTCCAACGTTACATTGCGATGAACAACTCTCAATATAATTTTCCATTGTCATAAGCATTTACAGTTGTCGCAATGTAACAAACTATATATATATATATCACCCATAGTCATTGTCATGGTCATCATCAATTGGAGTTAACTATCGTGATGGTGAAGCATAGGCTATCACTCTGAACCATCATTATCATTATGGTGATGATCGATGTTTTCTATTTATGTAATAATGTATTATTAAATATGTTTTCTATCTCTAAATATGTTATTTATAAAATATTTTAACATTATAATAATGAGTTAATACATTATTATAATATATTAATTTGGTCAATATATTATTAAAGTATTGATGTCTCTTTATTTTATTAATGTATCATTATCTTATTAATTAATATATTACTTTGTCATTGTATAAATATTTTATTAATGTAGTAGTGCTTTAATATAATAGTTTTAATATAATAAATGTTTTTTTTATTACTTTAATATTTTTTTTAATGTATTCATGTTTTATTCATGTATTACTTTATTAATTTTTTTATTACTTTCATACATTTTTAATGTATTCATGTTTTATTCATGTATTACTTTATCAATGTATTATTTTATTATTTTATAATAACGTATTAATAATAATATATTATTATTATTTTATAATAATGTATTACTTTAACATTAATACATTATTAATACTGTATTAATACATTAATAAAGTAAGATATTAATAATACATTATTAAAGTATGAGTTAATATACTATTATAAATTATTAAGTTATGTATTTATTAGTGTTTTATTAATACATTTATAATAATGAGTTAATACATTATTATAATGTATTATTAATATTTTAATATTTTAATTGGATAGTAATACTTTTTTAATGTATTAATAATGCTTTACTAATGTATTAATTATTAATGATGCTTTAATGTATTAATAATACTTTAATGTATTAATGCATTAATGTATTTAATGCAATAATGCATTAATGTAGTTATGTATTAATGTATTTAATACATTAATGTATTCATGTATTCATGTTATTTCAGGTATGTTGGTAGTCAACTAGCAACAACCACTTTTATGTAAAAAATGGTTGATATAAAAGGTGGAAAATGGCTTCGATTGACGTATATCAACCACTTTTTACATAAAAGTGGTTGTTGTTAGTTTATAAAACAAACAAACAAAAAAAAAAAACTTTTGTCCACAAAATTTTAACAAAAGTGATGTAACCAATACTTATTTTTTTTTAAATAAAAATCCTTCATTGTCATAGAATTCTTTAAAGCCTACAGTGTCATAGAATTCTTATAAAGTCGCCACTGTCATATAATTCTTATCCAGCCTCCATTAATGGATATGGCCTTCGACGAGATCAAAATACATTATTTGGACACTGAATAAGACCATGTTATGGTACTAAACATTCGTTCACTGCATGCTATAACAATTGGGAGATTCATTCATATCTCCCAGAGAAGAAAATACTCATTCAACTACAATGAACATAGGAATGGAGATCCGAAGGAGAGAAGAGACTAAATAGTAGAAAATAATGTCAGTACCACTAACAGAATGTGATATAGTCAAAATATGTGAAACAAACAACACACTGAGGCTATGCTCACTTCTATATATTCAATGAAGACGGATTACATCCTTTTATAGGAAAAGACTCTACCGAGTTGGTTACATGCAAACCAAAGACAACTAGACTCTCAACTATGAACTGACTCTTAACACGCCTACAACTGACTCTCACGACTGAAGCTTATAACTAGTGCTTACAACTGGCACTTACTCCGTTATTTCCAAGTCTCCTCCTTAATGGAGAATGGATTGAATTCTACACCTAACATCTCCCTAAACAGTTCAAACTTAATCTTTCCAAGAGGCTTAGTGAAAATATCAGCAACATTTTCACTAGTATTACAATACACAAGATTTATTTCATTTGACTGCAACTTTTCTCTAACAAAATGATACTGAGATTCAACATGTTTTGTCCTTGCATGAAAAATCGGATTCTTCTCAATATTGATTGAACTTTGATTATCAAATCTGGCCATCATAGGTTCCTTTCGGTCTTCTCCAACATCTTGAAGAAGTCTTCTTAACCAAACAGCTTCACAAGTTGCTGCACAGAAGGCTTTATATTCTGCTTCAGTAGAAGACAAAGATACAGTAGGTTTCTTTTTACTGCTCCATGAAACAACCCCAGATCCAATGTTGAATGCATATCCAGTGGTTGATCTTCGATCATCCAAATTTCCAGCCCAATCAAAATTTGAATAACCTGTCAACTCATCATCATATGCATCAATATATTTAAAACCATAATCAAGTGTACCTTTTAGATACCTGAGTACTTCCTTTGTTGCATTCCAATGGATTTCATGAGGTTTTGCCATGAACTGACTTAACACACTCACAGAATATGAAATATCAGGTCTGGGTGTGGTGAGATAATTCAGACTACCCACCATCTGTCTATACACAGTTCCATTCACCTCCTTCGAACCATCATCACAAGAAAGTTTCACATTCTATTGCATGGGAACAATAGAAGATTTACACTGATCCATTTTAAATCTCTTAAGTATTTCTCTGATATACTTACTCTGACAAAAAAAAGTTTGGCCTGCATTTCTCCAAACTTCAAGACCTAGGTAGTAATGTAACTAACCAAGATCTTTCATTTCAAATACCTTTGATAACTGCTCCTTGATTTCATCAATTAATTTCTCTACATTTCCTATAATTATTAAATCATCAACATATAATGAAATCAATACTTTATACCCCTGTTCATCAAATTTGGTATATGTATTTGGATCACTTTTGCTTCTCATAAAACCTTGTTGAAGAAAGAAAGAGTCTATCTTCTCATACCATGACCTAGGTGCCTGTTTTAGTCCATACAATGCTTTCTCTAATTTACACAGTAAGTGTTCTTGCCCCTTTTCCACAAACCCTTCAGGTTGAGTAAGGTAAACCTATTCCTTTAACTCACCATTCAAAAATGCAGATTTAACATCTAACTAATGCAGCGTCCAATGGTACTTTGTAGCTAAATAAATTAACATTCTGATAGTATTCAATTTAGCTACTAGTGCAAATGTTTCACCATAATCAATACCTTTTGTTTGTGAATACCCCTTTTCCACGAGTCTAGCCTTATACTTATCTATACCACCATCTGATTTAAACTTGGATTTTTATATCCATTTGCATCCAATGGGCTTCTTATGTTTAGGCAATTCAGTCAATTCCCAAGTATTGTTTTTCATTATAGATTCATACTCTTCCTCCATTGCATTTTTCCATTCATCATGTTCATTAGCTTCATCAAAACTCATGGGTTCTATGACATTTGAAATGATACTCATTAGGGCATAGTCTTTATACCTCTCAGGAAGCCGAATCTGTCTTGAAGATCTTCTCAAATGATTATCTTCCTCCCCACTTTGTGACTATATGTCTTCACCTCTAGGTGAACTGTGATTGCTTGAATTGTCCATATCAATGAGTCCTTCTTGTTGTTGTTGTTGATGTCACTATGGGGATGGCTATTGTTGTGTGGGATAATGTTGTTGCTCTTCTTTAACTCCTTCATCAAGAAGTCTTTGCCATTTCTCATGGCTGTTGTCATCATGATTTCCTGCTTCCTGCTCATGGAAAAATACATCTATACTTGCAAATACTTTTTGAGAAGCAGGATCAAACAGTTTGTATTCTTTAAATTCAGAACAATACTTAATGAAAATACATTTAATGGATTTAGCATCCAATTTCCTCCTATTCTCCTTTGGAATACGAGCAAAATCCTTTTCAAACTATGAACTGTAGGTTTGGAACCATTCAAGGCTTTGAAAGGAATAACATTATCAAGACACCTTGTTGGACTTCTATTCTTTAAATAAACTGCAGTACTTATGGCTTCAACCCAAAATGCATTTGAGAGATTCTTACCTTTCATCATATTGCATGCACACTCTACCAGAGTTCTGTTTTTCCTTTCAGCGACTCTGTTTTGATGTGGAGTGTGAGGTACTGTAAACTGCTATACTATTCCATTATCTTTGCAATATTTGTTGAAGTCCCCTAATTTATACTCTCCCCCTTGATCTGAACGGAGGGTTTTGATGGATTTTCCTGTCTTCTTTTCCACCATGGTTCTGAATTCCTTGAAGTACTCGGAAACATCACTTTTTCATTTAAGGAAGTAAACCCATGTGTATCTCATGCAATCATCAATAAATAATAGAAAGTAAAATGCACCTCCTAAAGACCTAGTCTGCATAGGCCCACAAACATCAGTATGCACAAGATTTAACAAATATCTCTTTTTCTTATCGGGATTAGAGGGGAATTCATCTCTGTGTATCTTTCCTAATGCACATCCATCACAAGCAACCTTCTCATTCTTTAACATGGGAAGTCCTTCAACCATATTATTTTTCTGTAATAATAATAAATTAGGATGATTGATGTGTCCATACCTTTGATGCCAAAGAATCTCTGTTGGCATAGTGGCATAAGTCGGTGCATGATGTGCTTTGATGGTAACATCAAGTTTGTATAGACCTCCTTCTCTGACTCTCATTGCAATAGTTTGGAAGTGGTCCAGCAGATCCTTCACTATGCAATAATTCTTGAAGAATTCAACCTTCAAGTTCTGATATGTAATGGTGGACACAAAGATCAATTTTTTCTTTATTCCTGGAACATACACCACATTGCGAATGTGACGAACAATACCATTCAACAATGTCACGGGAATGTCTCCACATCCCTTGATCTGATGAGCGTGGTCATCTCCAAGATATATGCTGGCACCATTCTGTGTTTCTTTAAAATTAGCATACCAATTTTTATTACAAGTCATATGTACTGATGCTCCAGAATCCACAAACCAGGCATCGAAATCATTCATTTCAATAGATAAAGCAACATTAGACACAAACAACCTAAGATCTCGTGAGTCAAAATTCGAGGGTTCATCAATATCATCTCTAGAAATAAATAATCTGAGATCTTGATTTGAAGTTTTTCTGCATAATGACCTAAATGTGTTCTAGTTTTATTCCTAGCCTCGTCACTTTTCTTCTTATGACAGTCTTTAACAATATGTCTAGGTCGACCATAATAAAAATAACTCTTTGACTCATTCCTATCAGATTGCATACCTTGATTTGGAGGTTGTCTTCTCTGCGATGAACTGGCTCTCTACCATGAACCACCTCTCTACGATGAACTGCCTCCTCTACCTCTTACTCCTGATCTCCCTCTCGTAGATCTATTATTTGACCAGAGTGCCAAATATTTACTCGGAGGCTTCAGATTCTCGCACTTATCTTCCTCTTGTAGCAAAATACCTGTCAGTTCTTCAAACGTAGGAGGTTTCTCCCTTGTTGCGAGACCTTTTATGAACATATGATAATCTTCTAGCATACCATTTAAAGTAATAGTGACCAGATCAGTGTTGGAAACAATTTCGCCTATATTTACTAGCTTGTCTTTCACCTCTTTAATACGACTCAAAAATGAACTAATAGTTTCATTTCCATCTATCTTAATGCCTAGCAATTTAGTTTTCAAGAACAAAATGTGATTTGTGTTGCTAGTTTCATACAATGCTTTAAGCATTGTCCATGCTTCAACAGAAGTTGTAGCTTCTCTAATATGTGGAATTGTGATATATTTAATAGACATACGCAACAATACCTTTGCCTTGTTTTCATGCTTCTACCAATCTTGGATTTGTGTTGTTGTCGCACCTGCAGCCGCATTAGGTTTCAATTTAGTTCCCTTCGCAATGTTCCATACACCATAGCCTTCCATGAGCATCTGCATCTTGAATTTCCAATTAACGAAATTCAATCCATCTAACTTGTTGGCTTCGTTGAGGTAGGTCACTGCCAGCAGATTCGCCATTGCTGCAAGTTATTCTCTGCAAGTGAAACACCAAGGATATGCAAATTTCTGTCGATCTGCCTTCGGATACCACCGATCCGTCTCAATCTTGACTCTCAGATTTCACACACAAAATCTCACAAATAATATTCTCTTGAATAAACTTTTTTATCCACTTTTAAAGTTTATACTTCAACTATATCCACTTTGAATAAAAATTCACTTCAAAATAATAAACTTTATATTCCATATAAAGTTTAAACTCCACATGCATCCATCTTTAATAATAAATCTTAATTTCTTAAATGTGTCTACATGCATTCACTTTATCCACTTTTAATTAAAAAATATATCCTTTATAACTCCACTTTAATAAGAAAACTCCACCTTTAATAAAAAAAAACTTTATACTTCATGCTTATTTAAATACTCCTTTACCAAAGCCACGACCCAAAAAATATATAAACAATATATATATATTACCACACTTTACCACTTTAAACTCCACGCATTACCTCATTTGCTCCACGCATGCAAATGGTTCAAAAACCTTCATGATTTTGCTTTAAACTTCACACATGCAAGCTATAATCCTTCTCCTTGTATACGTAGCACAAACTCATGCAAGCAAATCGTGACTTCCCAAACAAAAGTGAAAAACGGAACTGTATTTTACCTCTTCAACATAATTTCAATAAATGGAGGAATGCACCGCTCACGCATCTAATCAAATGTTTTTCACGCTATCTATGCCCTCTTACTGTGGCTTTGATATCAAGTCAAAATATGTGAAACAAACAACACGGTGAGGCTATGCTCACTTCTATATATTCAATGAAGATTGATTACATTCTTATATAGGAAAAGACTCTACCGAATCAATTACATGCAAACCAAAGACAACTAAACTCTCAACTATGAACTGGCTCTTAACACGCCTACAACACAACTAAACTTTATAACTAGTGTTTACAATTGACGCTTACTCCATTATTTCCAAGTGATATTCACCTGAAGACAAAAGTATGCATTCCTCTCAAAAGCATCGATAGAGATGGTTGCAATTCCTCTTGCCATTAGGAAATCCCCGGTGCCTCCCACCACCGATATATCTTTGTATTTAGTAGGTATTGGATCCCCTCCAGCGAATGTCATGGTGCCTTTGTAGTCTGTAGAGTTCAGCACGAAAGTGAATCCGAGCCAGGCGCTAAAGGTGTTCTTCATGTCATAGAAATAGAATCCTTGATCTCTTCCCACAGGAGGGGAGTGGAAAACACCTTCATGTCATACAAGTAGAATCCCTGAGCTCTTCCCAGAGGAGGGGAGTGGAAATTATTGTCCAGAGTGATTGGATCGTCGAACACAGTCGGGTCTCCAAAGTGGCTGTCTTTTCCAGTGAGAAGTGAGAGGTTAGCCCCTTGGGGAGCACCCACAAGAGTAGAAGTGGCGTTCTCGGCGTTAATGCCACTGTAGATTACATCGTGGAAATACAACACCAGATTCCCACTTGGCTTTGGGAGTGGGTGCTTCTTCCACCTATGCCCTTCGCTAGTTTGCAACAACACAGTGGACATGATAAGCGATAAAAAGCACAAGTGCATAGCTCTATTATGATTCTTGATTGTCATTGCCAATCTAATGAAGAAGATATGGGATCAAGGAATCAATGCAAGGCTAATGAGAAGTTAGACCTTAGAAAGGCTCACTTAGCGAGAAAGGTTGCCCCCAGTGCAGTACAACGCTTGAGAGTATTGTCCATACAACTCTATTTATACACAATCAATCAGTGGACTAGTCGTGTGAATTAAAAAATAGCTAAGCTTCTATATCGGCTTGACTAGGTAAGCATTAATAGTCTATTTTGACAGAAACTCTCGTCCACCCAACCATAGTACAATCCCCTGACTAAAGGGTTGAAGTTTAACATCCTATCCTCGACCCTACCTATAAGAAATCTTCATTTTACATTATATGGTATATTCGATCAGTAAGAACTTTTGTTTTCCCAATTCGTCAACTTGAAGCAAATTACCCAAAAATCACGCACAAGCACTATATGTTATATATTGCGTTTAGAGAGAAAGTTCAGTACATGATTTAACCTCCAGCCAGTGGTAGCATGGAATTCTAGGTAATCTATAAAATTCTAGTGCTTTTATTGGTTTATTGTAAGACTACTTACATTAGTCATTGATTTTCTGACCATCCGTGGGCAAGCTTGGATATGGAGAACAGATTGGATGCTTGGACGCCTTTGCTATACACGGAAAAGTTAGGTCGCGAGTCTGTAACTTAACATGACATTAAATACAAAATCATCCTCATCACTCACCTATTGTTCATGACATTAAATACAAAATCATCCTCATCACTCACCTATTGTTGTTGGTGGCCAATATCCACTCTGCTAAGTAGTATTGAATGATGTGGTAAATGGATTATAGATAGTTTTATCTGAAAGCAATTCAGATTTTAAGATTTATAATCCACCTGTCACAACATTTAATGATGCATAATTTCAGATCCCATTGTTTATAATCCACCTGTCACAACATTCAATATTGTGTCACAACATTCAATAATGCATAATTTCAGATGTTATTGCTTATATTCCACCTACTATAACATTCAATATTAAATAGCACAATAAATATCACTGACCCCTATTAGTTATTGTTATTTAGTTATTGTTATTTAATTGACATGAAACAAAATCAATTGTTAACTTTCCTCCACATTAAATAAACTAACTCTATAATGAATATAAAGATAACCAAAAATTGTCTTACTATAATGAATATAAAGATAACCAAAAATTGCCTTACTATAGTGTACAACTTTAAAATAAAATTAATCTAACCATTAAGATGAGAAGAATGTATTTTGATAATAGCCAATGACATTAGAGAAGTGTTTTAGACACCATACGAGAGTAGGTGTGGAACACCAATAAAATGCAAAGGACAATGGACATGAATATCAATCTTGTCAACTAGTGCCTTAGGGCATGAACAAGATTAGAAGAAATTAAGAGCCTCTGTGAGTTATAAGTTTGAAATAGTTAAAGATAGTTTTAAAATAGATTTTGTTCTATTTTGTTAAAGATATTTTTAAAATGGATTTTATTGCATTTTGTTTAATATTTAGTAAAAATGTTAATATAATCATTTCATCATCTTATGACAATTAGTGTTGTTTTTTTTTATGAAGAGTTAATTTTAGAATGAAAAAAAATTAGGAAAATATTGAATATACATTAAATTATTAGACCATGTGTTCTTCTATTGAAGCAAAGCTACCATGCAATTCTCTTTGAAAAAAAAACTATCATACATATTAAACTAACCCCTTGGAACATTAAACTACTAAATTATATGTTGTTTTCTTATAAATAAAAACTTCCATACACATATCTATAGGGTTAAACCTCCTAAACCCCTTCTCTTCCAAAAAAAGTGCTACCATGCACAAATTTATGGCTAAAAGCACATGACCTCTTAAACATTAGATTATCACACCATGTGCATATCTATCTCTTCTTTGAAAAAAGAGAGCTACCGTGCACATATACAGGGATAAAAGCTCATGACCCCTCTTCAAGAAGAGAGGGTATCATGCACATATCTATTGCACATATCTATTGGACTAAAAACACATGACTCTATGTACATTAGATTCTCTGACCAAAGCTTGACTAATTCCTTCCATAACATTTTGGAATTCTAGTGGTTGATTTTTTTTTAATTTGTGACACTTTATTTTAATATTTTTATTTATTTATTTTTGTTGTTTATTAAAATTGTAATTATATTTTTGGTTGGCAAAAATGGCTATTATTATTTTTCAATGATTTTATGAAGTTTTTAATTTTTTTTACATTATTATGTAATTTTCACCCTTTAAAATCTTAATTTTATGATTTTTTTTTATCATTTTTTAACTTTATTTGTTTTTAATAATAAATATAATATCCATTCAAAACATGGACATTTCAAAGTCATACAAACAATTTATCTCCCAAAAAAAATTCAAGCATATTCTTAACTAATTATAAAACATTCCCACCCATTTATAAATTGTTTTTTTTTTTTTTAAATTCAATTTTTTTATTTAACCATAACAATTGTGACAAAATATTCCTCAAATATAATTTTAAAAAATTCCTAAAAATTCCTAATGGAAACATATTGGAGAAGTTATCATCGTGATCTGGATTCATGCTCAGGACCCGTCACATTATCCACGCATTGATGGTACTGGCGAATAAAATAAATGGTCTTACATTGTCATCTAGTGCTAGAAATTTCATCCTGCAACTACTCGGAAATACTCTGGATAGATTGTCGATGGGCCTCCTCTGTAATACTAAAGTCCAGACACAGAGAACGAAACCGAAAGTAGTCACTACATTTCATGCTCAGTGGCTATCCACGTTACATAGGAAGCGACTGTCTGTCTTTTGTGGAATTTTTTATAGTCGGTAGTCACTACTTTTTCCTGCTCAGTGGCTATCCACGTTACATAGGAAGCCACTGTCAGTCTTTTGTGGAATTTTTTAATAGTCGGTAGGGCTTGGTAGGTCGGAAGAACGTTTCTTGTCTGAAGAGTATAAAATTGAAATTGGAGAGTTGGTGAAAACCTCATTTTTATTCATCTATGATTTCAAAATTTTTCCTTCCTTCAAAGCGTGAAGAGTAGAAAATTGAAATTGGAAAGTTGGTGAAAACCAGATATGCAATACCGGCCTTGTTTGGAGTTGGATATGTTAACTCTAGCCAACAATTAAAAACTAGTATGCGGCGGAAAACAGTTCAGAAGAAATAAATCAAACACAAAAACACAAAGGTTACGTGGTTCGCCCAACTTCGGGGTACGTCCACCAAGCAGGTATCGATTCTCTTATTGTTCAAAGCATGGAGATTACAACAGGTTCACTCTAGTCATCTCACTTTCTGAGCCTCTACGAGCATACACGAATTTATAATAATCTACACAAGAAACTGATTTATTGAATGCAGTCATATCCAAATCTAACTTAGTCTCATTAGTTACAACAAACACTGAATTATAGGATCTAAAACCCTAATCCTAGAGGAATTCGTTGTCACCAAATTCCAACAATCTCCACCTTGACAACAATTAACCTGATACCTTGTTCCTTCTACTGTTCATCACCTTTTCTACAAGCCAAGAGAAGCCAAGCACCATCATAACTTCTCTAAAAGTAATGGTTTTGTGCACATGTCTGTGCAGTTCTCTTTTGTATGAACTTTTTCAAGAGAGACTCCATGTTCATCGACGACTTGTCTTACAAAATGGTACTTGATAGGAATATGTTTTGTTTTACTGTGGTAGGCTAATGGATTCTTAGCCATAGCACTTTGACTATCACAAAGTAACTTTACTTTGTCCTGCATCCTTCCAAACTCACCAAACAAACCTTTCAACAAAAGTGTCTCTTTGCAAGCATGTGAAGTAGCTACATATTCTTCTTCTGTAGTGGATAAAGCAACAATGTTCTATAGCTTTGACATCTAACTAATAGCTCCACCTGCAAGAGTAAAGGCGTGCCCTAAAGTTGACCTTCTCTTGTCCAACTCACCTGAAAAATCATAATCAACATATCCACAAACTAATTCACAACCAATGTTATAAGTGATACAGTAAACACTTGTGCCTCTCAAATACCGAAGCACCCATTTCACCGTTGCTCAGTGCTCTTTACCTGGATTTTCCATATATCTGCTGATAACCCCAACTGCATGTGAAATGGTTGGACTTGTACTAACCATTGCATACATTAGACTTCCTACTGCATTAGCATATGGTATTCGAGACATATATTTGTTTTCTTCTTTTGTACTAGGACATAAACTTGAAGAAAGCTTAAAATAGGAAGCCAAACAGATTGAAACTGGTTTCACATCGTTCATACCAAACCTCAAAAGTATCTTCTCAACATACTTCTGTTGTGACAACCAAAGCTTACCATTCCTCCTGTCTCTGAATATCTCCATGCCCAATATCTACCTTGATGCTCCTAGATTTTTCATATCGAACATCCTAGCTATCTAAGCCTTTAACCTGTTGATCTCAGTTATGCTTTTGTTTGCTAAAAGCATATCATCAATATACAATACTAAGTTAATGAATATGTCATTATTCAATTTCTTAAAGTAGACACAATGATCATACTCACTCCTTGTATAATTCTGGCTCACCACGAAAGAGTCAAATTTCTTGTACCATTGTCTGGGTGACTGCCTTAGACCATACAATGATTTCTTGAGCCTGCAAACAAATTTCTTGTTGTGATTCTGAATGAACCCTTCAGGTTGTTCCATGTAAATCTCGTCATCCAAATCTCCATGTAAGAAAGAAGACTTAACATCTAGTTGCTCCAACTCCAAATCAAGTAATGCAACCAATGCTAACACACTTCGAATTGAAACAATCTTAACAACTGGTGAAAAAATCTCATGAAAGTCAGTACCTTCTTTCTGAGAATATCCTTTTGCAACCAGCCTTGTTTTGTACCTTTATACCTTATCATCAACACCCTTCTTCATCTTGTAGACTCACTTGCAACTACAATTTTACTATTTATTGGAAGTTCTACCAGGTCCCATGTAGGATTTTTCGCTAAATAATTCATTTCCTCCTTCATTGCTTCTTTCCATTTATCATTGTTAGAACCCTTCATAGCTTCCTGATAGCACAAAGGTTCATCGTCATTAGTACTTAAAGAAACTGATGAAACAAAATCATCATACCTTCTTGGAGGATTTCTGACACGCATAGACCTCCTTAGGGAAGTTTGTGTCTCATCCATATTTTATTGATTGTTATCATCAACCATGTCTTCCTCTGCAGGAAACTCTTCATGAACATCTTCAGAAACTTGTTCATGTTCACTTGCATCTGTATTTGAACTGGTTTCAAACTGAATCTGTTGATACTTAGATACTTCTTCCTGTTTCATTTGAACATCTACATATGATTTGATGAGAGATGATTCATCAAATATTACATCTCTGTTAATGGTGATATTGTGGGCAGTAGGATCCCACAACCTATACCCCTTAATACCATCACCATATCCAACAAAGATAAGCCTTTTTTTATTTTGGATCTAACTTAGAACGTTGATGTTTCGGAATTAGAGCATAGACTTCACAACCAAAAACTTTAAGATTAGAATAATTACAAGGGTGACCTTTCCATACCTCTTCAGGAATTTTGCACTCTATTGTTGTTGATGGTGATCGATTCACTAGATAACAAGTTGTAGTTACTGCTTCTGGCCACAGTTCCTGCTGCAAGTTGGCGTTACTTAGCATACTCCTTGCTCTCTATAGAAGAGTCATGTTCATGCGTTCAACAAATCTGTTTTGCTGAGGAGTATAGGAAGTGGTTTTATGCCTATCAATCCCAAACTCCTTGCAATAGTTCTCAAATTCCTTTGACATAAATTCACCACCATTATCAGTTCTTAAGAATTTAATAGACCTACTAGTGCTCTTTTCTACCAAAGCTCTAAAATTCTTGAAAACAGTAAATACATCAGCCTTTCTTTTTAACATATAGATCCAAACCTTCCTAGATAAATCATCTATAAAAGTTACAAAATATGATGAATCCTCCATACAAAATAGTAGGGGATGGTCCCCAAACATCAGAATGGATATAGTCAAGGATTCCCTCACTGGTGTGTCTTCCGGTTTTAAATTTCAACCTATTTTTTTTTCCATAAATACAGTGCTTGCAGAAATCTAACTTTAAATACTTTAGACTAGGAAGTAACTTGCGATCAAATATTACCTTCAATCCTTGTTCACTCATATGGCCCAACCGTTGATGCCACAGTTGAACAGAATCGTTGTTGTTCTTAGATACCGTTGTCGCATGATCTGACTCAATTCTTCCTTCTAACAGAAACAGGTTACCAACCTTCTTTGCTTTCATAACCAATAGGATTCCTTTGTAGACTTTCATAACTCCACCTTGAACAATACTCTTATATCCTCTAGTTTCTAAGACTCCCAAAGAAATTAGGTTCTTCCTAAGCTTAGGTACATGTCTCACATCAGTTAGTATTTTAACAGTTCCATCAAACATCTTAATTCGAATGCTACCAATTCCCACAACTTTACTCGAGATATCATTTCCCATGTAAACTATTCCATCATCTATAAAATGGTAAGTAACAAACCAGTGTCTATGAAGACACATGTGATTTGAAGCACCAGAATCTAATAACTATTGTTGATCATGACGTGAACCAATACTAATTGATAAAACTTCATCAGCCATACCTGAACCTGTTGTTGAAACTGTTTCAGTTGCGTTCACTTCCTTCATTTCTTTTGGAGGGTCTTCTTTGGAGGCTTGTTGTCCCTTCAAACAATCCTTCTTTAGGTGTCCAGATTTTCCACAAAACCAACACTTAAGCTTGCTCTTCTTGCCCTTCGACTTTGACCGAGAGAAATCCCTTTGACCCTGTCCTCTTTCTTTAGGTCTTCCTCTAACCATCATCGCCTCAGATGTAGAGGTTTCTGAATTGGTTTTCTTCCTTGTTTCCTCAGACAATAGTGCTCCAACAATAACATCAAACTCAATACATTTTTTTGTGCTGAAACTAATAGAGGTAACAAAGTGATCCCATGACATGGGCAATGAACACAATAATGTAATTTATTTGTCTTCAGAATCAAATTTTACTCCCATGCTAGTCAACTGAACTAAGAGAGTATTAAAAGTATTTAAATAATCAGCTATTTTCGTACCTTCCTTCATGCGCAAATTGTACAATTGCCTTTTCAGGAAGATCATGTTCGTCAAGGATTTCGTCATATACAGGCTTTTCATATTCATCCACAAACCAGCTGTTGTCTTCTCTGCAAAAATGTTGAACAGAACATCATTGGCTAAACACAAGCGTATGGCACTCAATGCTCGCGCATCGATCTCATCCCAGTCTTCATCTGTTATGGTCGTGGGTTTCTTTGATTTCCCCAAAAGCACCTTCACCACACCTTGTTGCATGAGAAGATCATGCATCTTAACCTTACATATCTTGAAATTGTTCTTTCCATTGAACTTATCGATTTCGAACTTAGAACTTTGAGTATTTTCCATCTCAGACGTTCTTGTACTTCTCTGCCTCTGTTGCTTCAAGTATTACCCACTTCTTTAATATGCTCGGTACAGGAGATTGTGAATAGAGATCATAAATATCTCGATCTACTCTCCAAACTTATTACTTTATTGATGAACAATGAAAGAGCCCATTCATTTGGCCAATATCTACCTTTTCCATTTATCGATCCCAAGCCCACAATGGAATAAACACAAAAAGAATGTTGGACCTTTTTCTCAAAGATTTCAGATTTGAAATAAAATAAAAAATTCTTTACCTTTATGGCCAGTGCGCCCTTTACCTTTATGGGAAAGCGTTGATTTCCAATGTGAGAAAATCATAAATATTATTATAGCAAGATTTGCCTCACCATTGCTATCCTGCACAGAGGGCCTTTTTTCATTTCCCTATGCAGACTTATCAACCCCTTTTTGATAAATCCAGAGCCAAAATATATATTTTTCCACATATACGCTCCCTAACTACTTTGCAAGATGGGTATACGCTTGTTGCTCCACTACAGCTCACATATATCAGGATTTGTGCCAGAAAATACAAAATGAGGTCAGGTTTCCATGTCATGAAAAAAGATATCTGATCTTTGGCCTTCCATATACTGGAAACATTCTGACTAGACCCTTCAATTGCATTCTGGAGGCTATAAGAGCACAATTTTGAGCTATGGAAAAAGAGGATAAAGCATTCAACTTTGAGACCAAAGTTACTCTGGAGAAATTACTTCATATTGAGTCTGCATCCCTTTGTCCCTCAAGTCTAAACACAGTGTTCAACCCCCAAGCTCTTTCCATATTCTCGAGAGGACCTCATTACCTCTTTGCTATGAGCTTGCCTTTGGTGGAGGATTGAAGTGGTGGAGACCCTATTGGAAGGAACTTGGTTTCTTGGTTTTGAACCGTGTCGGCACAGAAGTCTGTAGTGTTGATACTTTTGTTGATCAATTATTAATAGAAATACTCCTTTCTCGTCCTATCGATATCTTGCAGATATATGATTATTATCCATGGGCATGTTTGTAATGTTTATTAATGGATTGTGTTATCTGATGTGCTAACTCATTTTATATATTGTCACTATATAATTGCATCACTTGTTTGTTGAGAAGTTCTTGCAGGTGTAAATCTTTGGGTCAAAATGCTCAATGGTGGAACGTCATCGAATGATTGGATCAAGGTAGGCATCTTCCTCATATTGCACATTAGTTTATATAGCACATGTTGGAATTGAGTTGATTTCTGCAGTCATATCTGTCTGTTGTGGTTTACCCTTGGCCATAGAGAGTTTTTCCCTTGTAACAGAATTGGCGACTCCACTGGCGAGAGATCTTCCTTCTAAGGATTAAAGTATTTTTCCTTCTTACATTTCTCTTTTTCCTTTGTGTTTCTTTTCGTATCACAGTTTGACAGAGTCTGTTCACTCTGGGTCTGAGTTTTACAACCTTTTACCCTTGCATGTCCTTGTTTTAAAGCATATACGCCCTTTTTTCCCTGACAGCCACGTATACACGCATGTTGTCCCACTACAAGAGGCATATATATGCCCTTTTCTCTTGAATAGTCGCATATACCACTTCCCCTTGCTTGCTTGCTTATTTTAGTGACTGATGGGTAGGTTTTGAGGATCACTGAGCCTTCTTAGGTCTCTGTGGTGCCTGTTGAGATTATCTGGGATGACAGGAAACCTATTTGGAGTTGAATTTTTGGGCGGCGTCGTTCTCTTTGTTTTCCGTTTTTTATTTGTCCTTGGTTTCTAGGCTGTCTTCTTAGATGCTTGGTCTTCTACTCGAGTGATCGCTTTTATACATAGTAGAAGTTATATATCAAGTCACTTATTAGTCCATGCATTTTCTTTTTAATACATTGAAAATACAAATAAAAATATAGGTATTTTGCATTGGTTGGTATTTTTGTCATGGAACCTTTATCAATAGCTGAGCACATTTAGTGAAAGATTACATTTTATTTCTGAGTTGTAGAGTTAAAATTGAGGATTGCACTGTTTTTTAGCATATCATTCACTGAAAAGTTAAAGTTAGGCTTTGCATTATATCTATTTTTATTTTCATGCAGAGTCATAACACCATGAGTTTCATTTCCATACCTCTTTGAGTAATCACGACCAATAAAATTTACGCTTTAAACTAAAATTGATTAGTAACGATTTTATTATTTAGGGTGCACAAACTAGCCTAAGATTTAGTGCCTTGGAATAGGATTTTGTGAGTAAACTTCTCCAAGGCAATTAAATCAATATATGTGTCTGAGATGGGGAGTTGAGAAATCCATTGTATAATTGGTAATATCAAGAGGCTTCGCTCACACCGGAGTTAATCACGAGGTCGCACGAAGCTTGTTGAAGGGATAACCCCTGGATACTCACCTAGCGTCGGAGATATTTCAGTGGATTTATTCATATTTGGGGATCTTTCTAGTATCCATACCTCTATGAAAGGCGATACTTTCAAGGTTTCGGGCTTTTCTACCCTGCCCATACGGTAATCCATACTTACACCTATTTGCCTATGCATCGGTTATACAGTGGTTGATTAGTTGCTTGACTTAGGTTTCTCATAGGTTACTTCCAGGGCTTATTCTGCTTGTATCCTGAGTTAGATAGGGGTTGAGCAACACACAATCTTTATGGAGGATTACCTCTCCGAGGGGATCTAACCGACTGGTTGTTAATCCTATGAGGGCCCTTATAACTAATTATGTTACCTCCAAACTTTAGCAGGGAGTCTCAGGTCCCTCCTGGACAAGACATACCTTCTTTTGCAAGGGAGGCCACTCAACCACTTTAGCCCGTTTTGCATGCATATTGGTCGTTTGAATTTTTGGTATGCTCTTTGATTACTAGTTGGCCTTAGGATATCTTTTTATTTGTTGAGAGTCATAAATCGTTGTGGAGTTAGACCAACTTCCTCATAGGTCCCGTCGATTGTTACAGTTACCACCGGTTTTTGAGCTATTGCCTTCTGAAAGGCGTAGAGTTATTGGGAGTGGTACACACACATCCACTTTTCAGACTTGTGATCCCACAAGGATGAGTATTGATTCTAGTCTTCAGAACAATGGGAGTTCATCAACTCCCAATCCCACTATAGTTAATTTCACTCCTTCGACACTTGCAGCCACTACAGTTGCAGTGCCAGAGGCCTACACCGGTACTATGGCTCGACCCATAGTCAATGCTTCGTCTCTTGCCTCTAACCCTTTTGGCGATTTTGGCCACTCGCCGAGTTACAATGTTTAGACCATCCCCATGGCTACTAGTCCATTTTCTTATGGTATGCCAAGTTTCACTTCACAGTTTTCCACTGCCATCCCAGCTGCTAGCCATAATGCTAGCCTTGGACATGGGGGCACTACACCTCCTTACACTCCTTTTGTGTTTGGTATCTTTCATGTTCCCCAAGCGAATCCTAATGTAGTAAGTATCCCCTTCCTTAACCCCGGGTCTAATCCTTCTATGACTGGATGGAATAACCAAGATGGTGGACAAGTTCCATCCTATGTCCCTATCCTCTTGGTGCCGAATTTGACCAATACTTTTGGCATAAGAATCCACTTCAATTATCTGGATTCCCACCTGGAGGAGGTTATTCTTATGTCTTGGGCACCCCCCAACCTGGATCTAATCCAGTTAGGGGCAGTTTTAACAACCCTCAGTTTGGAGCTAATCCAACTGGGGGCAATTTTCATAACCCTTATCAAAACATTCCTGTTGGAATGATGCCCAATCCTTCTTTCACGAATCCTCCCGAAGTAGGATATTTTAATTTCAGACAAGGTTCTGGTCCTTACCAGAATCCTGGATGGAACGCAGCTCCTAATACTCAGTCTTTTGCGGGAGGATGGGGTCAGGTGTCACAACCCTGTATTCCCTTTCTAGACACGCTTAATCTACCAGATTTTTCTAAACTAATGAACAACCCGGTGAGTCATGATCCCACATGGCCCCATGTCCCCACCAAGCTTCCGTCAGACATTCCAAAGTTTGAAGGTAAGAATGGCGAGGACCCTGGTGATCACGTCACTACTTTTCGCCTCTAGTGCTCATCGAATTCTTTGAATCACGATTCTATTAGATTATGATTGTTTCAACGCACTCTTATCAGGATTGTGTCACAATGGTATATTGAGCTACCTAGGGGGACATATGGGTCTTTTCAATAGTTATTGCTAGCCTTTCTTAACCATTTTCAACTACCCGTTCGTTACAATGTTGGCCTTGAACGTTTGTCAACTTTACGTCAGGGTTCTGACACTCATATTTCAGACCATATCCAGGAATGGCATAGGCGAAGACGGTTAGTTAAGACCCCCATACCCCCGACCTTTATTTTATAATGGTTTTTAAATTTTTTAAACTTTTTTAAAGAGGCCATTTTTAGAGCCCAACAATTCGATTTGATCTATGCTCAGTCTAGGATGTTATACCACCTTCTTCCCGACGCACTGTAGTCGACTCATAATCCTAGACAGAGTCCTGGGCCCCATGCCGATGGCATTGTGGGTTCCACCAATGTAAAGTCTGCAGACTCGACAACGAAGTCTACTGGAGGACCAGCTTCATATGGATCCTCCAAATCCACCCAATCGATGGATGTACATTCCATACAGTCGTCGAAAAACCCAAATGGTGACCAGCAACCAGATGGGAATAAACGGAAAGGTCGAAATAATCATAGAGGTGGGAAGAATAAACCCAAGGACAATAATAATAATGGAAAATAGAATGATAATGTTGGAGAGGGCACGAAAGAAAAGTGTAAGGTCAAGTTTTCTTATAAACTTTGTACTGATGATCACCTTACACACTTATGTCTGAAACTTGTGGAGGCTGCGAGGCTCTTAAAACTTCCGCCCGCTGTGCTTACGAATCCGTTTCCTCACAACCAACACTTAGCCTCGATTTCTTTGAATGCCAGTAATGTGCCTGGTGGGAGTCAAAACCCACCACCGCAAGATGGTGACCATGTTTGTATCAATATGGTCGACGCAAAAATCTATATAGCCACTCGCTCTCTAGATTACAGCTCTTCAAAAGTTAGTACCAGCCTAGACGCTCCTCCTCCACCCATGGAGATGAATTTACAGATCGAGAAATCAGAGCCAACGCCTTGTATTCCGAAAGGAGTATTCAAGCGCTCTACCCATAACCCTAATGCTAGAGCCACCCAGAACTACTCTATTGTTGAGGATCTGGGCCAAACACCTTGTGCAATGTTTGCTTTGGAGGTACTCCAGATGTGTCCATCATAGAGGAATGACTTACTCTCTGCCTTAGGAGCTCTAGAACCTAGTGGCTCGAAGATCATCAAGTTTGATTTCACGGACTTGAAGCCTTGCTTACCCTACCATGTGGCTTTCCAAATCCACGTGGAGTATTCTAAATATACCATCAAACGAGCAGTCATTGATGAAGGTTCTGCCACTTGCATGATGTCCTTAGTATGTTGGAAAGCTATCGGTTCTCCAACCCTTTCAAAGTCGTCAACCATGTTGATTACATTCGACACTCATTCCTTCCGCCCTCATGGTATTCTCCACGCCTTTCCGGTCCAGTTAGGTGGGAAGATGGTAGAGGTGGAGGTAGAGGTAGTTTATGCACCTCTCGATTATAACTTGTTACTAGGTCGCAATTGGACTTATGCTATGGTCGCCATCGTATCATTCATTTTCCGTATGCTTTGTTTTCCTCATCAAGGGGAGATTGCGATGATCGACCAGTTATCCTTTGCGTACTCTAGCCTGAACGCATCTGTTGGACCGTCGATCCCTGTGGTCAACAATTCTCAGCCGGCAACTAAGAATATCGATGTCGGAATGTATTCTTCCCTCATGGGTACTTTCGACTTCCCAGCACCGAATCACCACATTTACGCCATGTCCAGTATGCCCGCTTTAGTAGAGGATTCCATCCCTTTCCACACTTCTTATTTTAGTGACCCTTGGACCCTACCTTCTCCGATTTCGTCGATTGAAGGTCATTCACATGCTGGCATGGCTATGCCACTATCAGCATCAGAGATTGCATATCAAGCTATCCTTGACTCTTCTATCAATCTTGATCTTGTTCCCTCGCAGACAGTTGAGGAGGATCCAATTCTTAGGCCTGTGTGGGCCACTTCATTATCTTGTTCACATGATTTCTTGGATGAGACTTTTCCTTCAGATGAAGCCATCCTTGAAGCCATGAATGTTTCCAAGAGACCTTGGGATGATATGCATTATCGATCTTATTTTCTCCCAAGTCTTGAAAGAATTGAGCAAGATGATTTTAGATCTACCTTGAGTGAGATAGTTGGTCACACCATAGTTCCACTTGATACACATAGCATTTACACCTAAGGGAATATGGCGAGTATTTATCCTACCGTCCATATCGATATCTCTCGTACATGGAAAGATCGAAAACGTAAATATAGGTGCAGATTGTTCTTCAGAAGTGATTCTGATCTACACCAACCTCTTCAAAGAATTTCGAAACGTATTCACTTGGTCATATGAAGAGATGCTAGGGATCGACACCCGTATTGTCGAACATGAGATTAGGACTTACCCGGATGCTAAACCCGTTTAACAACATCTTAGAGTTGTTAATCCTAGGAAGCCTCTCGCTATTAAAGTAGAGGTAGAGAAGCTACTTAATGTCAGCTTTATCAACCCGGTTCCCTTGACCGAATGGGTATCCAACCCCGTTCCTGTGAATAAAAAGCAAGGAACCATCCGTGTGTCTATGGACTTTCACGACCTGAACAAGGCCTGCCCTAAAGATAACTTCCCCATGCCTTTCATTGATCAAATTCTCGATGAGTGTGCGAGAAGAAAAATATTTTCTTTTATGGATAGATTTTCAGGCTATAACCAAATCCATATCAAACCCAAAGACCAACATAAGATGGCATTCATATGTCCTTGGGGAACATTTGCATACTGGAAAATGCCTTTCGGCTTGAAAAACGCTAGAGCAACCTTCCAACGAGCCATGACTTTCACTTTTCATGATCTCAAACACATAGTCGAAGCTTACCTTGATGATCTTGCTACTCACTCTCGCAAGAGAGTGGATCATGCTATGCACCTTTGACTGGTTTTTGAAAGATGTCGCTACTATAGAGTTTGACTCAATCCTCATAAATGAATATTTTGTGCTATATTTGGCCATCTCTTAGGATTCTTAGTCTCCGAGATAGGGATCATGGTAGATCCACTTAAGGTTGAGGCAATTCTTCAGTTGCCTCCCCCATGCACGATTAGACAACTTCAAGGTTTACGGGGGAAAGCTAACTTTTTGTGTCGGTTTATTGTGAATTATGCTAATATCACTAAGGGTTTCATGCGCCTATTGAGGAAAGACATCCCGTTTATCTGGGATGAGTGAGCCCAGCAGTCTTTTGAGGCTTTAAAGAAAGCCTTGGTATCGGCCCCTCTGTTGAAATATCTTGATTACAGTAGAGATTACTTGTTGTATATCGCCATGTCTGAAGAGACCATTGGTATGGTTCTAGTTTAGGAGGATGATGACCTCCGCGAGCACGTCATCTACTATCTTAGTTGAAATTTAGTCGGTCCTGAACATAATTACTTGCACATTGAAAAGCTAGATTTGGTTTCTGTCCACGCAGTCCAATGTTTACGACACTATATATTGCTTTGCAAAACTACCATGGTTGCCGATGTTAATCCATTTCAATACATCCTCACTAGACATATAATAGGAGGAAAATATAATAAATGGATTGTCATCTTACAATAATTTGATCTTGACTTTGCTTCAGCCAAGTCCAAGAAATTACTAGTTTTTGTAGAGTTAATATCTAATTTCCCACGATTAGACGAAGATGTTATTCATGTCGATTCATTCGCAGATGAACACATTTTCCTCGTCTCATCGTCTGACCCCTGGTATGGAGACATTGTTTTATATCTTCAAACCTTGAAGTTCGCTCAACATCTCTCGCGAGATGATCGACAACGTGTTAGATACCAAGCCAAAAAGTATACAATCATTGACGACACTTTGTATCATCAAGGAATAGATAGTATCTTACGTCATTTCTTAACTCACGAGGAAGCCGAGTTAGTCCTTAATGTTTGCCACAAAGGGGCTTGTGGTGGTCATCTATCCAGGCTTGTGACAACCCAAAAAATCTTGTGAGTCGGTTAGTTCTAGCCCACCATCTTTAAGGATTGTATTCAAGCGGTTAAGAAGTGTCACCTCTACCAGGTGTTCACTCAAAAAATGCACTCACACCCAACCCCTCTTCACCCAGTCATTACCGTTGGTCCCTTCACCAAGTGGGGAGTAGATTTCATTGATTGCAACCCAACTTCGGCTGGGGGGCATCAACACATTATCGTGGCTGTCGACTACTTCACCAAGTGGGTCGAAGCCATGCCTACCATGAAATCTGATGGGAAGACTGCAGCTTTTTTCACATTCAACTAAATTATCGCCCGGTTTGGTATCCCGAGTGAGATTGTCATTGATCATGGCAAGCATTTTCAAAATTAAATGATGATAGAACTAGCATCTAAACTGGGTTTTATACATTATCACTTGTCTCCTTATTACCCCCAGGAAAAAAGGAAAGTAGAGGCCGTCAATAAGTCTCTCAAGACCATCTTCCAAAAAACTGTCAGTCAGAGCAATTCCAACTGGCACATCATGTTATATCCCTCACTTTAGGAATACCAAACCTCGGTTAAGACTGCCACCGATTTTTCTCCTTTTCAGTTAGTACACGGTGTGGAGTCAATACTTCTCATTAAATGCGAAATCCCTTCTCTCAAATTGGCATTTGAGCTCCTACCTGACACTATAGATTTAGAGCGATGCCTTATACACCTAGAGAGTCTTGACGAGCAGCGTTGGGACACCTTTACGACTATCGAGGCAAACAAGAAACATGTCAAGGTTTAGTACGATAAGTCTGTTTATCCCCAATTGTATGCTGAGGGTGACTTGGTCCTCTTGTATGACCAAGCCAAAGAACTGCTAGGGGTAGGCAAGTTTATACCCATGTGGCACGGTCCTTATATCATGCAACGTGTTCTAGAAAAAGGAGCCTACGAGTTGGAATATTATGAAGGGAATAAATTGGCTGAGCCCGGAAATGGGCTCTACTTAAAAAGGTATTATGCTTGATCCCTAGGATTGGGTGAAACCCTTTGTATACTATTGTAAATTTAGTGTATATACACCCTTTTACTTTTTTTTTGTCTTTGGCTTGCTTATCGAGTTTTCCCTTTTGTTGGAAGATGTCAACGGAGTCTTTGGTTTACGTAGGATTCGTAAATGGAGCTAGTCATCATATACGGAACTTAGCTTCCGTCGCTTGGGTGATTTACTCACCCAAGGGTCTGTTGGTGTCTTTAGGTGGCGTATGCCTAGGGCCATCCATGAATAATGTGGACGAATACAGTGCCATCATAGAATTATTGCATGATTCTACCTCACATGGTATTCTCTCTATAGAGGTGCACCTAGATTATTAGTTAGTCATATGTTAGTTGAACGGTCGTTATCGTGTGCATGATCTGATGTTACTTCGTCGATTCCTATGGGTACATCTTTTAGAACGACAATTTGATTTTATTACATACATTCACATTCCTAGAAATTCTAATCATGTATCTGATGCCTACGCTAATTATGTTTTGAATTGGAATTTGTCACATTAATAAAGCAAATAAAACCATTAAATCAATGTAGACATTGTAAGATATAAGTACAGTCGAAGATCCCTCTTTATATATTTCCGAAAAATATGGTGTTTTATATTACAAAATTGGGTATAAAACCCTCAAAAATACATATACAACCGATATATATGTCCCATGACATCTACACTTGTGGCGCCAGATGAGACTCATGATAGAAAACCACGGTGTTGGCGAGACACCAGAAGAGTCGTACCCATGCTCTAGGTACACCGACAACCTGCCTCTGCATGGCTTCAGGTAGATCCTCCACCTAAACCATAGGAATCCTCTGTGTCAAACGTGACAGATTTCCCTGCATGTTCTGAAGAACTCTCTCTGCCTCTCCTCCCATTGCCTCATCTCCCTGGTGCCTCCACCTATGTCGTAGGAATCCCTCTGGTCATTGCAGACCCATGTCTGCAACCACACAAGTATCAAGTTAATATTTAAAACACCATCCAAAAAATATTTTTGTTCTTTTAAATACAAAAATACAAAAAATGAAATATATAAGAAATATTGTTTACCTATGGCGCCGTAGGCGGATCCTGGTGGAAGTGGCATATCAGGATCACCTTTGAAATCAATTCCCGCATAGGGATAGTCATCCAGAGCTATGATTTGTCTCCTCCACCAAAAGAAAAAATCATCGTTGTAGGGTGTCACCACCCTACCTCCCCCCTGTCGTCTCATGGCCTCAATCCATTGTGCCATAGTTGGATCACGTGGCCCTCTAGGAATGATCTCCACTCTAGATCCTAGGCTTGGGATCCACTTGAAAAAGAAGCTACAAAGGATAGAGGCAAACCCAAAGTTTCGCTTTGCCCCCTGCTTGCACTCTGTCAGCTGACCTTTCATATTAGTCAACAGTGAGGTACACCATTCGTACATGGTAGGTATCACACACTCCAGTGCGTAAAACATAAGCGGTCTCGATGCTTGATGCAGTGAGGCCGACCCTATGATCCTGGTAAGCACAAGCACAATAATCTCTAGGATGAGGTTACCTATATCCTGGATAGGGATTTGACTTCCCACCATGGGAGTCTCTGCAACACAGTTGGCCTCGATGTATTCTTCAACCTTCATCTCACTGTCGACCTCGCGTGACTTGAGGTCCATGACCTCTCCTTAGCGTGAAAGTCCTATCAAGAAGTAGATTTCCTCTACTTCGATCCTTAATGGTTGTCCATCAAGGATAAATCTCTTGCTATCCGTATCCCAACAGAGCACCAGCATTTCCAATAACCTCACTTGGGCCCTCATTCCTTTGAGAGCCCAAAACTTGTATAGACGACATCTTTTTAATGTCGCTTGAGCCACCGGATCTCATTCCACTGCTGCATCTACCTCCTCGTGCTCTCTCTCCCTCCACTCCAACACCATCCTACAAAAACCAAATCAGTTTTTGAGTTAGAAGCTTATTTTTTTCCATTTTGCGCAAGTATACGCGGGTTATCCAAGAACAGTTGCGGGTAGGGCCTGATATACGGTCCCTGTAGTTCACATAGGGGCGTATATCTGGTCATATATGTGACATATTAGTAGAAACTTGCATATACTGAAAAACTCAATTTGCGCCTTTAAAAACTAAAAAAATGGATCCTAATTCAAAATTGTAAACCATTGAATTTGAAGAGGATGGGATGAAGAGTTACCTGGACTAGACGGTTTTCGATTTTGTTGCCTATTTATCCCATGATCGTCGTTTGAATTATGGAGGTATGTTAGTCCAAATTGCACTATTTTGGGTGAAAATGAAAATGACATAGTAAATTTTGATTTTATTACTATTTATTAAACATTTTTACCCATTTGATATAGTTTTCTGCTATTATTTTGTCTAATGGACTAATTCAAAAATGGTTTTAAGCTAGTTTTTGTAGTTTTGCTCAATTTTCTTACAGATTTCAACATCATGGTTGGTTTTTCGTCTCCTCAGGCAGGTATATTCATAACCTAGCATATAGGATAGGTATTCACTACATCGTGCAGTTTTGCATTATCCTTCGATTACCACTTTTTACGCCTTAGGTACGAACCCATTTATTGTGACGCATTAACCTACATCTGTTATCATAGCATTGTTAATAAATGGTAGAGACTTACCAAACATGGGTACCCTATTTAGAACCTCTTTGTCATTCGGTGCGCATGCTGATATTTTTCCTTAGGATCGGTAGTCCATTAGAATTTGATACATGACTTTACAATGAGCCTCATTTCTCCTTCATGCACACACGACCTTATTACCCACGGACTCCCAAAAAATGAGTCTTAGTTAAGCTCTTTTCCGACTCGTTATTAAAAATTGAAAAGATCACCGAGTGATTTGTCCCTTTCACACTCGTTAAAATTAGATTTGAAAGATCATGAGTCTTAGTTAAGCACTTTTCTGACTTGCTATAACAAATGGAAAATATCGCTGAGTGAACTTCTCTTTTTCACACTTGTAAATTAGATTTGAAAAGACGTCTATTTGGCACAAGTTTACCCCTTTTTCACACCAAGTAGACTAAAAGATATAAAAAGACATTTTTTGGCATTATAATGTGATTGCATCTCATGCCCTTGCTTGCAGTATTGAGCCTTTAGCCGGTTCTCGCTTTGCATTATAAACCATGGCCCAAGAAGTTTTCATCCTCAACCAAGCAGAGACTTGTTTATGTCCTTCACAATTTGACACCCTATATCCTGGAGGGAACATCACCCTGAGTGTCCATCTCCCGCATGCATTTCCTTGCATTGAGCATAGGTACGTTCCACTGCTGGAACTAGTTTTTCTTAAAGGAGGCCCTATAATACTAGCGCAGTTATAGGAAAAACTCAAGTAAGTTCAATAAATATGTTTGTCTAAACTAGTGCACCTAATCCGCCGGGATTGAAACCAATTACTGCAATGAAACCTAGGGATGGTTTTCCACATTTGTGGATGGACACCCTAGTAAACATGTGTAATATCCCTAGGTTTTTAAGTCTTTGGAAAGGGGGTTAGGTCCACCGCAAACAAGCAACTTTAGTTTGTCTTCCACCAAGTAATTTCATCTGCAAACAGTAAGAAAATGTATTCAACCAATTCTAGGGAAAAACCAATGCTTAGGTACCATAACATCATCAAAATTATACAATATCTCATATCAGTAATATTAAACCTACAGTGACAGCATTCAATTGTATCCAGATCAGTAGTAAAGAGTATCCCAACATAGTATTCAAACCATCAATGTTTAGTACTGCCAGTAGCAGTATTAAACCAACAGTAAACCCCCTTAGGGTTGTTGTCACCATAGTTACCATGTTCGAGTTCGAATTCAAGTTGATATAGTACTAAAATTAAAAAAAATCATATGCACATCCCATCATATTTTGCCTCCATTCAGGGGCATTCAATACAAGCAATATCCAGAACAAGGAGATTCCACATATATATTTTTCCTTTGGTTGTAGGTCAGATATAAAATTATATGTTCTTGTAATCTTATTATTTCTCTGGTATCTACCGCATTTGGTTTCTAAAACAGGTCATAGTGTTCCTATAATGATATTATTTCCCTCCCCATATTATATATATATATGCTTTAATGGCATGAAATCACTGCACCACTTCCTTCCTCAGGGCAGGAGGCCGGCAGGTTTCCAAGTAAGAAATGTGCCCCTTGCATCTAAGCTGGAAACTCTTTAAGTTACTAAAAAAATTCTCGAGAACGTTACCCAATATTGTAAAAAGAACCACTCATTAATAATTCCCCAACAACAGGATCTAATTAAGCATCGGTTGAATCAGAACCATTGTGGTCCCTCTATGTTATACGAGTACCTATATGTTTTTATATTTGTGCACTGATTCATTTATTTCCGCGGGAGACCTTTAGTTTCACCTCGACTAAGGGGATTTCTTATTAACAGTGCTATGATTTTTGGGGGAGAGCAAGAGTGATGAACACATCTATCAGACAAATCGAATTTGACAAACAATTCGGATGAATTGACCAAATTGTCAAATTTTCAAATTTAATTCATTGATTCAACCGAATTTGGTAACTATGGTTGTCACATAATCCAATTACCCACAATTTGTTTGTTATTATAGCAGCAGTTTGTAAGATAAATACACCATAGTTAACCCTATTATCTACCAAAATAATAAACAAGTGAACCTATGCTTAAAGGACTCCTGGAAAAACTCTAGTACTCTAGAATGCCCTCGTTGTCCTTTTGTTAGCTCCCCTTTGTCCTTGGTCTGCACTATGTTGATAGTTCTAGGGTTCGACCCTTCTCCAAGAATCAATTGCAAGGCTCAACCCTCCTCACAAGGGTTTCTAGGGCTGGAATGACACCTCAAAACCTCCTTTAAAAGATGGAACAACCCCACCAAAACCTCAAGCAGCATCTACAAGGACTGTAGCAATCCTTGGCCTATATGGTAGTGATAGTGAATCTTCCTCAGCTCAGCAACAGCGTGTGGATTTATAGTTGGTAAATTATGCTACTTCAGTGCACCTTTCTGCAGCCTCTAAACCTCTGAACAAGAGCATATTGGGATTTTACTTTCATCCCAGCTGACCTCCTCTAAAGTGAAAACAATCTTAATATGACTCACTCCAGCTTCGGAGCCATTGCATTTGATAGAGTTGACTCAGTAGCATTAGACTAAAGAATCCAAACCTGACAGGAGTAGTGGATGATTGGTTTGGTTCAATCCACAGAAATTAGGAAGAAGGTCAGGGGGACCTTGTGTACAAATTGGAAAAGATAAACTTCTCTAAAAACCGGAAGGCGTCCAAGCAAAGTGGTAACACAAAAATGTGCCAAAGAATGTTGGTAATGTGAAGCATGTGAATGAATTAATATTTATTCAATACACTATTTCCTTCATTTATTATAATTATTGGATAATGGGATATCACATTAATTCAATGCTCGATAACCAAGACAATTTTGAATTTTGGGCAGTTGGGGCAAAGATTATGTGTAGAGTATACACAATATATTATTAAAAAATTGTGACTATCTCCAAATTATATAATAAAAAATTATTTAAGACATGTACCTATTTTAAATTTTAGAATATTTTGATTGGCTAATACATGATGACATGGAATTTGTATTAGGGTTGGTAGGACCATTTTTCAACCAAATTTCCCCTAATGCTTCCTTTTCTTCTTTGACTTAATCTGGCGTAGATCCCAAAACTTAACCAAAATTCCTATCGAACTCTCCCTGGTATCCCAAAGTGCACCTAGACCTATTCAAAGAACATGTTTGTTGCTTCTTGTCCTTTAATGGTGTTTTTACAAGGAATAAGAATGCACATTGTGCTAAACCTATCAACTACCACGAACAGATAGTCATGTCCCTTCTTGGTTGATGGAAAACCACCCACAAAATCCATGGAAATTCTTTCCCAGGGTCAAGTGGGAACATGTAAGAGATGGTATAAGCCTTTATTTCTATTACTGTCTTGTCGCTACAACAAAGTGTGCATCCTCTAATATATCAATTTACATATTCTTTCATTTTAGGCCAATACACATTAATGTCTAGTGAAATTATGGGTATTCTTTAATATTCATGAATGCACATGTTATTTCATTGGTTCACTGATCCAAAAAGGATCCAGAGAAGGTAAAGAACAACTCATAACCCACAGAAGCAACTCAGAATGGCTTCAGCAGACAGAGAAAGGGAAAAAATTCAAAGTTCTCAAAACTCATTCAAAATGGTATGATCATGAGGAGCATGTCACAATATTTCTAACGATGCAAATGGCTCGTCAAATAGAGTTACAGTTTGGAAGATATTCACGATCAAAGTTGTGGTCAAACAGGTCAAGTCAACAGGGGCCACATCATCGTCTATATTGTTGACGTCAGCAGCTGACATGGCAGGGTGATGTCATCATGATGAATACTGATTTCATCATGCCATGTGGCAGCACCAGAGGCTACCACGTGTCACCTGCCAATGGGATTTTCAAGGGTCCATGTGGACTAGTAGAAAAGTGCCACGTGGCACCCCTAAGCGATGCCATGTGGCACCACCTAGGAAGCATCACGTGTCAGGTATGGATTGACGGGACAACGATGTCAGTGAATAGGTGGACTAATCAGTAGATGCCATGTGGCCCAATCAGCGAGCAACACGTGGAATCCCGGAAACGCCCAAGGAGGACCCGTAACCGAAATTTCAAAAACATATATGGGGCTGGACCCCACCAAATTTGGCAGAGGCCCATCATATCTATTGACATCCACCAACTATAGAAGTCATTCTCCAAACTTGGCAAGGGTTATAACCAATAGCCCAAAAGGGAGGCCCACGAATTTGACCCCGGGACCTCCCCCCATATTAACGTGATCTAGATTTTATGAGAAAAATGAAATGAATACAGATTATTAAAAGAGGCTTAACACAAAATAATAGAGATACAGTAAAATTGGTTTTCTATTCAATAAGGAAATAAGTTGAAACTGTAAAATGCAGTGGAAAACAAGCTTGTTGGAATGGTTCTGGCTTATCTATGAGAAGAGATGTGACGGTTGCACTCATTCGTAAGAAGATAGTTACAATGAGGCTCTGAAGGATTTTTACAATAAACAGGAATGTCAAAAACCCTAGACATCCAAAAACCTAACCCTAGGAGATGAAGCGCCATAAGTCATGTGGGCCCCGTTTGAGTAAGTTAGTACATCAACTTCTCAGGGTCGTAACTTTTGCATACGATCTTTGTTTTAGGTGCACGATAGCCAGTTGGAAAGGTTTAACCAATAAGATCAATTTTCAATTGGCCCAGGTCAGTGCCCTTGGCAGACACTTAGGCTCCAAATCCCCAAAAAACGTCATTTAGGGCCTCAAAATGGCCCCAAAAGTTTGGAACCCAAAAAACTGTCGAAAAATTGCCAAGGTGGAAAAATGTTTTTCAAGCCAATGGAATAGGTGGGTGGCCACCGATATCCATCTAGATTGATTCTCCCTCCTTAGGAAGAAATGGTCCCCATTGCGTTGAGTTCCCCCATTAGATGAGGAAATTTCTGCTGAATTTGGCCCCGGGTGAACCACTTGCCTTGGTGCAGGAACTATATTGCTTTGACGACTCGATAAATCTAGGTACTTTATTATCGAGTTCCCTTGATCCATGTGTCCACAATATGATTACTAGATGCCTCTTGCATGCAATCAGGGTTGATATTTTTTGGTAACAACTGCTCTGTTATCTCTGAGGTGTCCAATAATGGTGGGAAATATGGTCGAAGGAGAGCCACATTGAAGACTGGATGTAGACCAAGGAAGGGGGAAATGTTGAGCTCAAAATCATTGTCACCCACAGCCTTGGTCATGGTGTACAACCCATAATAGAGTGGGGGAAGCTTCCTATGGGGCCCTGTAAGGCATTCTTTCTGCAAATGCAACCAAACTTTGTCGCCCACCTGAAACTTATGTGGCACACAATGTTGATCATGGAGTTGTTTGTACTTGGCATTAGACTTATGAAGAATATCTTAAACTTGTTGGCAAATGTGTTGGATCTACTCAATAAATCGGGTGTCTTTGTCAGCTTCTGGTGGAGTAGGGGATGAGTCAACCGAGGTCGTCGCCAGGGGTAGTGCAACATCCATCGGGCCCAATGGTTGGAATCCCAACCCCATCTGAAAGGCGTTGTGGCCAGTTGAGTTATGCAAAGCTCGGTTGTAGCTATGTTAGACATAAGGAAGACTATCATCCCATGTGCGGAGGTGTTTTGAATTGTACATGTGCAGGATATGTACAACCATCTGATTGACGACCTCGATTTGTCCATCTATCTGGGGGTGGAAGGCAGTGGATTTAGTGAGCTTGGTATCCAGTAGTGACCATAGGCTTGACCAAAATGAGTTGAGTAACTGACTATCACAATATGAGATAATGGTTTGTGGGATCACAAAATGTACACATACTCGTTCAAAGAAGAGCTTGGTAGTGGCTTTTGTTGTGATGTTCTTCTTGCATTCGGCTAGAATTGCCATCTTGGAAAAGCGATCAACAACCACAAAACACAGTCATTTCCCCTCTTGGTGGACGGGAGGCCCGACACATAGTCCATTGAGATGGATTCCCATGACCTGATAGGAGTAGGAAGAGGGGTGTATAGACCCTATTTCTTAGTGGTCTTTTTGGAAATAGTGCAGGCGGTGCAGGGCCTAATATACTTGCTGACATCAAGTCAAAGTTTCATCCAGCAGAAATTTTTTTGTAGCACTACCACTGTATTTTTTATGCCAAAGTGTCCTTCCACCTGATTGTAGTGAGCTTCCAAAATCAACTTCACGCGCTCGCTTGATGGAACACAGAGATGGCCCAGATGCCACAAAAACTTGTCCCGAAGATGGAAATTAGCAACCACTAAGTTGGCACCCAACATTTGGTAGGTGGTGGATAAATCAAGGTCTTTCTTGTAGATGTGGGGCCATTCGGAGGTCTCATGGCCACAAGAGTCTAGCATCGTGGTGAGTGTCATGACTGGAGGTCAGCTGAGGTAGCCAACAACTCGATTGTTACTTCTTGTCTTATACTTGATGTTGAGGTGGAACTATTGTAAGTATGTTCACCACTTCTGATGGCAGTCATTCTGCAATTTGCCTTGGCTCTGCATGAACTGTAGTGGCTTGTGATTAGTGTGGATCACTGTCTCCTTCCCAAGAATGTAATGTCTCCACTGGTGGCAAGCTTGAAAAATGGAGTACATTTCTTTGTCGTAAGTAGGGTACTTACAGACAGCATATGATAGTGTCTCACTATGATATGCTACGTGGTGGCCATGTTGAGTGAGAATGATGCCCACAACATAGTCTGAAGCATCTGTCTCGATCTCAAAGGGATGTTGCAGGTTCGGTAATGAAAGTACTGGGGATGAGCACAAACACTTTTTCAAGTCATCGAAGGATTATTGTTGGGACAGGTCCCACACAAATTTTCACTTACTGCCACCCTTGGTTACTTGGTTGAGGGCCCATGCAATATGAGAGAATCCCATCACAAACCTGTGATAGAAATTGGCGAGGCCCAAGAAGCTCTGAAGTTCAGTGGTGTGGTTGGGGCTGGCCAGTCATGGATAAACTAGATCTTGGTTGGATCCACATGCACACCATGTTGATCAACAATGTATCCTAAGTAATGGACCCTGTCCATGCCGAAGGAGCATTTTTCCAAGTTTTCATATAGTTTGTGTTGTCGCAGGGTGTGCAGAACCTGCTGAATATGTTGCAAGTGTTCCACCCAAGTCTTGTTGTAGATGAGGATGTCATCCAGATACACCACTACAAAAGTATTGGTGAAAGGTCATAGGATGTCATCCATCATCCTCATAAGAGTTGTTGGAGCATTTGTCAAACCAAAGGGCATTACCAGCCATTCAAAAATACCTTCTTTTGATTTGAAGGCAGTCTTCCATACATCTGTCTGTTCTATTGGGACCTGGTGGTAACTAGACTTTAGATCAATCTTACTGAAGTATTTGGCCCCCATGAGCTGATCAAGGAGGTCCTCGATTCAAGGAATCGGGTATCGATTCCTAACTGTGATTTTATTTAGGGCCCGATAATCAATGCAGAGTCACCAGGTCCCGTATTTCTTATGCACCAGCATGATTGGGCTCCCATAAGGAGATGAGATGGGATGGATGTGCCCCTTGTGGAGCAATTCTTGGATCTTCCTTTTGATCTCCTTGTTTTCTAACAGAGAGTGGCGGTAGACTAGCCCATTGGGTATTGGTGTGCTTGGGGTCAGATCAATGGGATGCTTGACCTGGTAGTGCATAGGTACCTCGGTAGGAGAGGAGAAGATATCTGAGTATTCTTCCATGACCTTATCCAATTGTTTATGTTGTGTGGAGAGATCGACCGTGGAGGCCCTGGATGTGGCTAGGATCTTTCGCTCACTCTGAGAGAGAATCACGAAGAAGACAAATTTCCTAGTCTGAGAGATGACCTTCCTTCATTACTTGGCAGAGATCAAGGAAATAGCACTAGGAGGGACTGCCTCGGGTATCTTGTACAATTTCCTGTTTAAAGTAATAATAACACTATGAGGCCTGGACTCATATACAACATGATGTTTCCATAAATAAGGTTGGCCCAAAATAACATTAAAAACTTCGAGAGGATAAACATCACACAATACCTCGTCTTTGAAGGGCTTGATGTCATACAACAGTCGACATTGTTAGCTGGCACAGAGATTGCTTCCTTGGTGGAGCCATTCGATGGTGTATGGTTGTGGGTGTGACGTTGTCGGCAGGGCCAGCCGCTTGATGACCTATGCTGAGATGATGTTCTTCTGGCTACAGTTATCAATGATGAAGTGCAGTGGGGTGTCTTTTACCCACATTTGTGAATGGAAGAGGCGTTCTCCTTCTTCTGGATCGTCTGGTTCACTAGGATGGAGCTTGGTGGTAGAAACGGTGGCACTGGGTTCCGCATCAATGATCTATCTTCCCCTTTCTGGTTCTGACTCACAGTCAGAACCCGCATCTGATTCAGAGGCTTTCACTTCAGCCACTAGTGACTGATTTGAGCGATAGTCAGTGGTGTTATGCCAAGGGCTCTTATAGAAGTCGTACCACTTCTCGATATATTTCTTAGTCTTTCTGGTGTCCTTATTTGCTTGCATCTTAGAGTGGTTGTCTTGATATTTTCCATCTTTTATCTATACTTTGTTCTGTGGGTTGGGGCCGCCATTTCCTGGATTTTGTTGTGAGGGGTTCCCAGGCCCAAATTGTTGCATCTTTTGTTTGAGCTTCTTCTTGATTTTGACAGTATATCAATAGGTCGCGCCCAAGGACGAGATGTCCATAAATTCTATTTCAGTTTGGATGTATCTATGCAGAACACCGTGATACTTGAGCATCAAATGTTTCTATGAATATTTGATACCCATCTTGGTGCGCAAGGTATGGAAGATATTTGTGAACTTTGGCACTGCTTGCTCTTTCTTGGTGTGGTGTGGTCCATTTGGTATACAAGTTGTCATAACTTCTAACAGGGTAGTATTGTTCCTTAATAACATCCTTGAAGGATTCCCAGGTGGTCGTGACTATAAATAATGAGGGTTCTTGTGTTTCATTTTTCTCACAGAAAGTTTCCCACCAATCTTTGACATGGGGAACGGCTTTGAGGAGTGAAAAAGTAATCTTTTCTCTATTTGAAAAGTTATGGACAGAAGAATACCCTTCTAGTAGATTCAACCACTTGTCTACAACATCTACGTCTATCTAACCTTCAAATATAGGAATATCGAAGTTTATTTGTACATTGAAAGGGGCAACGCCTACGCTCGATGAAGATGTGTCGCCTATTGGTAGTCGTCGAAGGATTTGCGTGAAACTATCCATCATATCATTCCTTTGTTGTGTGAGAGCTTCCTCAAGCAATATTTTGAAAGGATCTCCTATCCCGTCATCTTTCTTTTCTCTGGCCATGAGAGGTCGCTTGGGCATGCAAGAGCTTTTGTCCTCAAGAGAAACAAGCTCGAGACCCAATTCTTTGTACCCTAACCTCCTTGGGGACATGCATTAAGACAACAAGGAGAAGACCACTATGATACCACTGATCCAAATTTTATGAGCAGAACGAAATGAATATAAAATATTAAAAGAGGCTTAACAAAAAATAATAGAGATACAATAAAACTAGTTTTCTATTCAATAAGGAAATAAGCTGAAACTATAAAATGCAGTAGAAAACACACTTGTTGGAATGGTGGTGGCTTATCTCTGAGAAGAGATGTGACAGTTGTGCTCATTTGCAAGAATATGGTTACAATGAGGCTGTAAAGGCCTTTAACAATAAATAGGAATTTCAAAAACCCTAGACATCCAAAAACATAACCCTAGGAGATGAAGCGCCAAAAGTCATGTGGGCCCCGTTTGGGTAAGTTAGTACATCAACTTCCCGGGGTCGTAACTTTTGCATACGATCTTTGTTTTAGGCGCACGATATCCCATTGGAAAGGTATGACTGATAAGAACAATTTTTGACTGGCCCATGTCAATTCCTCCGACAGTCACTTGGGCCCCAAATCCCCAAAAAACATTGTTTAGGGCCTCAAAATGGCCCTGGAAGTTTGGAACCTGAAAAACTGTCGAAAAACTACCAAGGTGGAAAACTATTTTTCCAGCCAGTGGAATAGGTGGGTGGCCACCGATATCCACCTGGATCATAACGCTTTAATAATAGTACCAACAACCAACTTGCCAATAGAGCTTGTTGGAAAATTTGTCCATTGTTTTTCTATTTAAGTCGGGTTCCACCCAGCTAGAGAGGGGGAGGCGCGACCGTATCGTACGACTGTGGGCACATATTTTGAGATAGAGATTGTCATCATTGCAAGTTACAAAGGGAATGAAAATCGAGACATAATTCTTCTTGGGCCTGGGAGTGCCAGAGTTGGATCGGAGCATGGAGATAGTCATTTTTGGGTAATTCGATGCCAAAAATTCTATGGTGTTGTCTATTTTTTGATCTGAGCATTATTTATGTAGTTTGATTCATGAATGAGGTATATTTATGTATTTTCCAAATTCTTTTGCCAAGTAAATGAAAGAGCCTACCCATTTGAGAGCAAGACCTGGAGACGTAGTCCACCAGGGATGAACTCCATTATCAAGTTTTATGTTCAGATTTGATGATTATGTCTCTTCATTTTTAAGTTTTCCCTTCTTTAATGGTGCATTTTAATTTATGTCCATTCAATACAATTCTTTATAAGTCACAATGAAAAGATCCCAGATCATTCATGGAGCGAAGACCCCATGGAAATTTCAATCGAAGCTTGTTGACTGGATTCTCTACTATGAGGTTGGCATGTAAATGAGAATAGAATAGAGTATTCACATTGGTCTTTTTTACCTGGATCCTAATATGGAATAATTGTATCATCTTCTTCCCTTCCCTATGATGAAGGTTACTTAGATTCATATACTTCTGCACTAAAGTGTAGACAATCTTCTCATCCACATCTAAGATTATCTTTACCAGGTTGCTTGAATATGTGCTTAGTCGGTTCTTCTTTTTGGCATAATTATTACAGTTCTTTGGATTCATCTCTAGATGTAGCTTCCAACACTTATCTTCGGTGTGACCATCTATATTACAATGGTTGTAGTGGTTCTTTGGATCCTTACATTCAAGTGCACTAGTTGTCATTTTCTTGTCTTTTCCTTTCCACTTCTTCTTCCCCTCCCTAGAAGCATCTTGGTGGTCATTTTATTTAGAACAACTTGGATGTCCTTTCTTATAGCCTGTGTTCTTCAGATATTGTTCTTGCACACAAGCTTCATCAATAATCCTTGGTTTGAAGAGAATCACTTGTTTTTGTAGATGGTTATGTAGACCTCCTAAATACTTGAGGAGTACATATGGGTTCTTGGGAGATATACCCAACATAATCACCATCTTCCTGAATTCGGTGGTGTACTCTTGCATACTCTACTCTTGCCTCTATTTGAAGTGCCAATGGATCCACTAGTCTTCTACATACCTAATAGGGTAGAATTGGGACTTGATGAGGATTTTAAACACCTCCCACTTAATTATCAGTGGATCACCCTCAAAGATAAATGTCTTAGTATGGATTTCTCACTAGTTTATTGCATGGCCCTTTAGTTTCATTCAAGCAAATGAAACTGTATACTCTTCATCTATATTACGGACACTGAAATACACTTATAATTGTTGCAACCAATGATTCAAATTAACAACATCAATTTCACCTTGGTATTGCTTGATGTCCACTTTCACTTCCATTTTAAATAGAGGTAGTGTAAAAGTGATGGCATTGGAACTTGGTTTCTCTTACTCGGGATATTGTTTTTACTCCTTTCCCAAGTCTTCACTATCTCCATATTTTTCATCCAATTCAACTTCTGAGTTAGAGCCACCAAACTCCTGAAAGGTCCCAACTTGTTTGCTAGAGATTCCATGAGGAGTGCCATGTTACGATATATATTGGCTACTTTTTCTTCCAGTTTCACAAATCTATATTCTACTGCATCGCAATCATTGTTATGAATGGACTCATCCACCATGGCTAGGGTTTTGCGACTTCCTTCTTAAGCCAATTCCTGGATCCTACAGCTTTCCACAAATACCCCAAACAAAATTGCTCTGATACCAATATGATCTATAAATTGTTGTGGATATTTCACTAGAACAGTTCATCACAATAAATCTTGCAATATTCTGAAATCTTATATTATGTGAGTTATTTCCTTAGATCTCAAATTTATTATTACCAACTTAATCCTCAAATAATTTTATGAAAATAATAAAAATGCGAAAATGAAAGAATAAACAAATGAACACACCATCCACACAAATGAACACACCATCCACACAAATGAACACAAGATGTATTATGGGAAACCCAATATGGGTGAAAAATCATATAGAAGGTGAGGCCTATGCTCTACTCTCTTTTCTTCAGTGATGAAGTGCAAGTACAAAGAAAAGGGAACTCACTTTGAAGTTTCCTTAGACATTGTGGCATGAATGGTTGTTATAGAATCTTCCTCCTCCTCTGTTATGCTCTCAAATCCCACTCTTAGATGCTCTACTTGACTATGGAACAAGTACAATACTAAAAGAATGGAAACCCCTCTCCTCCTAGGAACTACGTATTTAACATAACATCATAGCCATCTAGAATTAGGGTTTTTGTCAATTATTGTTAGGTTTTGGAACTTCTAGAATCTTCTTGAAATTTCACATATGACTACTATCCCCACACATGAATAATGGGCATTGATGTGGCATCCACTCGATACCATTGTGGTTAACAAGGTTAGCCAACTTGTGGGAGACATAATTCCACATATGAACTCCAATTGAGGTGGTTTTCACACTATTGAAAACCTCTTGATGTGTAGAACAACTTCGAGGGGTTGAAAGCTATGCATGAAAGTTTTGACCCTAAAAAGCGTCATTTGATGCCTCCAAATGACTATAGAGGGTTCCACACCCCAAATCTCCAAAATAGGACATGCCATTAGAATAGGCCTTGTAAGCCAATTCCTCCAATTTTTTCACCAAAAAAAACAAGCTAAATGACAAATTATATAATAAATTAATAATCCATTGCGAATTAATTTTACAAATATTTTTTTTATAATAAGTTTTTTAATCTTTTAATTATTCTTTATATATGGAAAAAATTACAAGTCTTTTTCACAAATTGTAAAAACAACTTTAAATATAATAAGAATATATACATGTTATGATTGTTAGATTAAAAAAATACACTTAGTATTAAACTTGATTGAAAAGTTTTTCAGCAAACTTTATATGATTTTTTAACAATATTTATATTTATATTATTCATAATTATCTTAAAAATAGTTTTGTTATTAATTTATTTTTAAAATTTAAAAGCATACTTAATTAAACACCAAATTGATTATTTTAAAAAGATAATTTTGCTTTGATTTTACTGGTTTTACTAAAATTAAAATTATACCTAAATCACATACCAAATTATATATAAGATCTCGTTATTTATAAATTAAAAAGACCTCTACACAAAAATTTAACTGATTAAATCTACCACCCAAAAACAGATACCTAAGGGGGATCTTGGCTGGGCAGTAACCTAATCTTGCCAAACCACCAAGCAGTCAAGGAAATTGACTAGCGCAATAAATCCAAGATGTAACCAATATTTTTATTTTTTTTAAATAAAAAGACTGAACTGTCATAGAATTCTGATGCAATCTCCATTGAACATAATGGATATGGCCTTCAACGAGATCGAAATACATTATTTGGACACTTAATAAGATCTTGTTACATTAGTAAACAATATTTGGGAGATTCATGCATATCTCCCAGAGAAGAAAACACTAATTCAACTACAATGAACATAGAAATGGAGAGCCGAAGGAGAGAAGAGACTAAGTAGTAGAAAACAAAATCAGTAGCACTCATAGAGTGTGATATTCACGCAGAGACGGAAGTAAACGTCTCCCTCATACGCATCCGTAGAGATGGTGGCGATTCCTCTTGCCATCAAGAAATCTCCAGTGCCTCCCACCACCGATATATCTCTGTGTTTTGTAAGTATTGGGTCCGCTCCACCGAACGTGATGGTGCCTCTGTGGTCTGTCGAGTTGAGGACAAACGTGAATCCAAGCCAGGAGCTGAATGTGTTCTTCATGTCATAGAAATAGAATCCCTGAGCTCTGCCCACCGGAGGGGAGTGGAAATTGTTGTCCAAAGTGATGGGATCGTCAAACACTGCCAGATCTCCAAAGTGGTTGTCTTTTCCAGTGAGCAGTGTGAGGTTAGCCCCGTGGGGAGCCCCCACAAGCGTAGAAGTAGCGTTCTTGGCGTTAAGGCCATTGTAGATTACATCGTGGAAATAAAACACCAGATTCCTACAAGGCTTTGGGAGTGAGTGCTTCTTCCAGCTGTGCCCATCGCTAGTTTGCAACAACACAGTACTGGACACCACAAGCCATACGAAACCCAAGTGCACAGCTGAATTATGATTTTTGACTGCCATTGCCAATCTAATGAAGAAGATATGGGATCAAGGAATCAATGCAAGGCTAATGAGAATCAGGCTCCCCCCAGTGCAGTGCAACGCTTGAGATTATTGCCCATACAACTCTATTTATACTCAACCAATCAGTGGACTAGTCCTTTAGTAATATTGCAAATTTGAATAAAAAAATAGCTTAAGTAGGTAAGCATTAATTGGAGCACGAGCATATAGTCTATTTTGACAGAAACTCTAGTCCACCCAACTATAGCACTGTACCCTGACTGAAGGGTTGAAGTTTAACATCTTATCCTCGACCCTACCTATAACAAATCCTCATTTTACATTATATTATATATTTGACCAGTAAGAACTTCCATTTTCCCGATTCGCCAACTTGAAGTAAATTACAAAAAAATCAGGGGCTAGAGCTATATATTAGGAGTGGGTAATTAGGTATCAATCTTCTATTTAGAATTATTTTTTTGTTTTTAAATTTTTGGTCAATCAGTAATTTTGATCGATTTTTTGAGTATCTGGATTGGTTTAAATTGGGGCAAAACTCCTGGGTAAAGTTCTGAAATGCATGAAACTGAAACTTAGACTTTCTCTGAAAATCTGGCCTTATTCAGACCCATTTTTTTTACTTAAAAAACAAAACTAAAAAAAAAGATTGCTCCAGAGTTAACCTACTCTCTATATTATATATTGTGTTCCAAGCGAAAGTTTGATACATGATTTAACATCTAGCCAGTGGTAGCATGGAATATGTTAGGTAGTCTATAAAATTCTAGTGCTCTTATTTGTTTATTTTAAGAGTACATACATCAGTCATTGATTTTCTGGCCATAAGTGGTCCAGCTATGGAGAACAGATTGGATGATTGGACGGCTTTGCTATAAACCGAAAAATTAGGTCGCCTGCCTGTAACTTAACATGACGTTAAATACAAAATAATCCTCACGACTCACCTGTTGTTTGAAAAGGAATAAATATGATGAAGTGATACTTTCAATAAAGTAAAACAGATACAGCTATCGTCATGGTTGTCGAGCGCATGTGGGTGGGTGGAGCGAGCAAAATTCTCGATGAATCCTGTTCAAGTATGGGAATCTTTTGTGTATGATCTAGTAGAAAATTAGCGGTAAAAAAACTGGCCATACCTATACTGTAACATGTATAAGTTGGTGTTATAGTGTACAACTTTGAGGGGAAAATTAATCAAATCATAAATCATGAAGATGAAGAGAGGTATTATGATAAGTAAATTTTTTTTTTTTTTTTGGATATTATTTTTTTTAAATTGTTGGATTTGTATATTTGAATGGTTAAATCTATATAATTTAAATGTTTGGAAGTTTTTTTAGTATGCTCAATCTATTTATGCATTGTAAAATACCAAAACCTAAAAGTTTTAAAGGATACCTTTACATAATAGCTAATGACATTAGAATAATGTTTTAGATACCATAGGAGAATAGACTTGGAACACCAAGAAAGTGCAAAGGACAATGGACATGATTACGAATCTTGTTTTCTCTATTATTCCCTCCACCCCCACTTTAATGACATTATAATATGTTTTCTTTATTATTCCCCCACTCCCACCCTCAACTAGTGCCTTAGGCCATGGACAAGATAAGTCATGTTAAAACACTCATGTCATTATCTTATGATAACTAGTCTTATCTATGTGAAGATGAATTAATCTTAGAATGGAAAAAACTTAGGGAAATATATTAGTAATCACCTTATAATAACTAGTGTTATCTATGTGAAAATGAATTAATCGTGAATTAATTTTAGAATGGAAAAAACTTAGAAAAACACCTTATAATACCTAATGTTATCTATGTGAAGATGAATTAATCTTGAATTAATCTTAGAATGAAAAAAATTTAAGAAAATATAGAAGTAGACCATGTGCTCTTCTCTTGAAGAAGAGATCTTTCATGCACATATTTGATTAAAACCTGCATAACCCCTTGGGACATTAGAATATTAGACCATGTGCTTTTTTTTAGAGAAGAGAGCTAAGCCATGCACATATCTACAAGATGTGAAAAACCTTTTCTCTTCAAAAAAAAAAAAAGAAAAAACTACCATAAATTAAACTTGGAAAACCCCTTCTCTTCCTAAAAAAGATTACCATACACAAATCTGCATGACCTCTTGAACATTAGATTATCACAATGTACATATCTATCTATCCTCATGGAAAAGATGGAAAAGAGAACTTCCAAGAGCTACCATGCACATATCTAAAAATAAAAGCTCATGACACATTATACTATCTCACCCTAGCTTGACCAATTCCTTTCTTAATTTTTTTTTTTTTTTTAAATAAAAAAGGGGTAGAGCCTGCTATATTAGATTAACAAAAAACTTTGACAAGATATACAGTGGCATGGATCTAAGTCACCAAAAATGTTGCTGATTACCGGAAACCAGCATAGGTGGAGAGCAAATAACAGTTGTATGATAGTAGCATCTATCATGCCTGAAGGAAACCAGGACATATCTCTATAGTCCAAGTGAACGTAAAACAGTAACATAAAAAGACTAAAAACCAAGAGAGCATATAAAACCTAGGTACCCGATGACCTGTCGCCTTCTCCATT
>JZKD02S1674022.1:412837-445775 GCA_000966675.3 Picea glauca | reverse complement strand
CTCGTTGAAGGCCATATCCATTATGTTCAATGGAGATTGCATCAGAATTCTATGACAGTTCAGTCTTTTTATTTAAAAAAAATAAAAATATTGGTTACATCTTGGATTTATTGCGTAGAGGTTATATCTTGGTTATATCTTGGTTAAAAAAATAAAAATATTGGTTATATCTTGGTTAAAAAAATAAAAATATTGGTTATATCTTGGTTAAATTTTTGTGTAGAGGTCTTTTGTTACGCCGAAAGGCGTATACCTATTGACAATGAGCACAATTAATCAGCTTTTAATCTAAAATTGTAATCTGATGGTTAACAATTAAAGATGCTGGCATATTCTTAGTCGTCCTCCCAAATCAATGAATGTGATTTACTCTTCATAACTTCCTTGTATTTCTGAATGCATCCCTTACCCTGTTTACTTTTTAACATTTACCTAATCATATTAAGAAATTACTGTAGCACTATATGATTGCCACGTTTAAATGATTAGCCTTTCAAATTACTATTTAGATTTCCTCAATTGTCCAGGCGTTTCATTTTCTGACTGCATGTGCGTTTCATTTTCTATCTTTCCTCATCATTTTCACCACGGATTGCCACATCATTTTCACCACGGATTGCCACGGATTTCAGCGGTGTGCCCTTTCGGCGTTCTCAGCCGCCAACTCGCGGCTGTGCTAGTTTTATAAATAACGAGATTTTATATATAATTTGGTATGTGATTAAGGTATAATTTTATTTTTAGTAAAACCAGTAAAATCAAAGCAAAATTATCTTTTTAAAATAATCAATTTGGTGTTTAATTAAGTATGCTTTAAAATTTTAAAAATAAATTAATAACAAAACTATTTTTAGCATAATTATGAATAATATAAATATAAATATTGTTAAAAAATCATATAAAGTTTGCTGAAAAACTTTTCAATCAAATTTAATACTAAGTGTATTTTTTTAATCTAACAATCATAATATGTATATATTTTTATTATATTTAAAGTTGTTTTTACAATTTGTGAAAAAGACTTGTAATTTTTTCCATATATAAAGAATAATTAAAAGATTAAAAAACTTATTATAAAAAAATATTTGTAAAATTAATTAGTAATAGATTATTAATTTATTATATAATTTGTCATTTATCTTGGTTTTTTTGGATGGAAAAATTGGAGGAATTGGTTTACAAGGCCTATTCTAATGGCATGTTCTATTTTGGAGATTTGGGGTGTGGAACCCTCTATAGCCATTTGGAGGCATCAAATGACACTTTTTAGGGTCAAAACTTTTATGCATAGCTCTCAACCCCTCAAAGTTGTTCTACACATCAAGAGGTTTCCAATAGTGTGAAAATCACCTCAATTGGAGTTCATATGCGGAATTATGTCTCCCACAAGTTGGCTAACCTTGTTGACCACAATGGTATCGAGTGGATGCCACATCAATGCCCATTATTCATGTGTGGGGATAGTAGTCATATGTGAAATTTCAAGAAGATTCTAGAAGTTCCAAAACCTAACAATAATTGACAAAAACCCTAATTCTAGATGGCTATGATGTTATGTTAAATACGTAGTTCCTAGGAGGAGAGGGGTTTCCATTCTTTTAGTATTGTACTTGTTCCATAGTCAAGTAGAGCATCTAAGAGTGGGATTTGAGAGCATAACAGAGGAGGAGGAAGATTCTATAACAACCATTCATGCCACAATGTCTAAGGAAACTTCAAAGTGAGTTCCCTTTTCTTTGTACTTGCACTTCATCACTGAAGAAAAGAGAGTAGAGCATAGGCCTCACCTTCTATATGATTTTTCACCCATATTGGGTTTCCCATAATACATCTTGTGTTCATTTGTGTGGATGGTGTGTTCATTTGTGTGGATGGTGTGTTCATTTGTTTATTCTTTCATTTTCGCATTTTTATTATTTTCATAAAATTATTTGAGGATTAAGTTGGTAATAATAAATTTGAGATCTAAGGAAATAACTCACATAATATAAGATTTCAGAATATTGCAAGATTTATTGTGATGAACTGTTCTAGTGAAATATCCACAACAATTTATAGATCATATTGGTATCAGAGCAATTTTGTTTGGGGTATTTGTGGAAAGCTGTAGGATCCAGGAATTGGCTTAAGAAGGAAGTCGCAAAACCCTAGCCATGGTGGATGAGTCCATTCATAACAATGATTGCGATGCAGTAGAATATAGATTTGTGAAACTGGAAGAAAAAGTAGCCAATATATATCGTAACATGGCACTCCTCATGGAATCTCTAGCAAACAAGTTGGGACCTTTCAGGAGTTTGGTGGCTCTAACTCAGAAGTTGAATTGGATGAAAAATATGGAGATAGTGAAGACTTGGGAAAGGAGTAAAAACAATATCCCGAGTAAGAGAAACCAAGTTCCAATGCCATCACTTTTACACTACCTCTATTTAAAATGGAAGTGAAAGTGGACATCAAGCAATACCAAGGTGAAATTGATGTTGTTAATTTGAATCATTGGTTGCAACAATTATAAGTGTATTTCAGTGTCCGTAATATAGATGAAGAGTATACAGTTTCATTTGCTTGAATGAAACTAAAGGGCCATGCAATAAACTAGTGAGAAATCCATACTAAGACATTTATCTTTGAGGGTGATCCACTGATAATTAAGTGGGAGGTGTTTAAAATCCTCATCAAGTCCCAATTCTACCCTATTAGGTATGTAGAAGACTAGTGGATCCATTGGCACTTCAGATAGAGGCAAGAGTAGAGTATGCAAGAGTACACCACCGAGTTCAGGAAGATGGTGATTATGCTGGGTATATCTCCCAAGAACCCATATGTACTCCTCAAGTATTTAGGAGGTCTACATAACCATCTACAAAAACAAGTGATTCTCTTCAAACCAAGGATTGTTGATGAAGCCTGTGTGCAAGAACAATATCTGAAGAACGCAGGCTATAAGAAAGGACGTCCAAGTTGTTCTAAATAAAATGACCACCAAGATGATTCTAGGGAGGGGAAGAAGAAGTGGAAAGGAAAAGATAAGAAAATGACAACTAGTGCACATTAATGTAAGGATCCAAACAACCACTACAACCATTGTAATATAGATGGTCACACCGAAGATAAGTGTTGGAAGCTACATCTAGAGATGAATCCAAAGAATTGTAAGAATTATGCCAAAAAGAAGAACCTACTAAGCACATATTCAAGCAACCTGGTAAAGATAATCTTAGATGTAGATGAGAATATTGTCTACACTTTAGTGCAGAAGTATATGAATCTAAGTAACCTTCATCATAGGGAAGAGAAGAAGATGATACAATTATTCCATATTAGGATCCAGGTAAAAAAGACCAATGTGAATACTCTATTCGATTCTCATTTACATGCCAACCTCATAGTAGAGAATCCAGTCAACAAGCTTGGATTGAAATTTCCACGGGGTCTTCGCTCCGTGAATGATCTGGGATCTTTTCATCGTGACTTATAAATAATTTTATTAAATGAGCATAAATTAAAATGCACCATTAAATAAGAGAAAACTTAAAAATGAAGAGACATAATCATCAGATCTGAACATAAAACTTGATAATGGAGTTCGTCCCTGGTGGACTATATCTCCAGGTCTTGTTCTCAAATGGGTAGGCTCTTTCATTAACTTGGCAAAAGAATTTGGAAAATACATAAATATACCTCATTCTTAAATCAAACTACATAAATAATGCTCAGATCAGAAAATAGACAACACCATTGAATTTTTGGCATCGAATTACCCAAAAATGACTATCTCCACGCTCTGATCCAACTCTGGCACTCCCAGGCCCAAGAAGAAGTATGTCTCAATTTTCATGCCCCTTGTAACTTGCAATGATGACAGTCTCTGTCTCAAAATATGTGCCCACAGTTGTATGATACGGTCGCACATCCCCCTCTCCGCCTGGGTGGAACCGACTTAAATAGAAAAACGACGGACAGATTTTCCAACAGGCTCTATTGGCGAGTTGGTTGTTGGTACTATTATTAAAGCATTATGATCCAGGTGGATATCGGTGGCCACCGACCTATTCCACTGGCTCGAAAAACAGTTTTCCACCTTGGTAGTTTTTCGACAGCTTTTCAGGTTCCAAACTTCCGGGGCCGTTTTGAGGCCCTAAACAATGTTTTTTGGGGATTTGGGGCCCAAGTGATTGCTGGAGGCATTGACATGGGCTAGTCGAAAATTGTTCTTATTGGTCATACCTTTCCAATGGGATATCGTGCGCCTAAAACGAAGATCGTATGCAAACGTTACGACCCCGGGAAGTTGATGTACTAACTTACCCAAATGGGGCCCACATGACTTTTGGCGCTTCATCTCATAGGGTTATGTTTTTGGATGTCTAGGGTTTTTGAAATTCTTGTTTATTGTTAAATGCCTTCAGAGCCTCATTGTAACCATCTTCTTGCAAATGAGCACAAATGTCGCATCTCTTCTCAGAGATAAGCCACCACCATTCCAACAAGTTTGTTTTCCGCTGCATTTTATAGTTTTAACTCATTTCCTTATTGAATAGAAAACTAGTTTTACTGTATCTCAGTTATTTTTTGTTAAGCCTCTTTTATATTCTATATTCATTTTGTTCTGCTCTTAAAATTTGGATCAGTGGTATCAGAGTGGTCTTCTCCTTGTTGTCTTAATGCATGTCCCCAAGGAGGTTAGGGTACAAAGAATTAGGTCTCGAGCTTGTTTCTCTTGAGGACAAAAGCTCTTGCATGCCCAAGCGACCTCTCATGGCAAGAGAAAAGAAAGATGACGGGATAGGAGATCCTTTCAAAATGTTGCTTGAGGAAGCTCTCACACAACAGAGGAATGAGATGATGGATAGTTTCATGCAAATCCTTCGACGACTACCAACAGGCGACACATCTTCCTCGAGCATAGGTGTTGCCCCTTTCAAGGTACAAATCAAATTTGATATTCCTATATTTGAAGGTCAGATAGACGTAGATGTTGTAGACAAGTGGTTGAATCTACTAGAAGGGTTGATGCAAGGACGTGCCACCCAGGGCACGTCCGCTCACATGATCGATCAATTTCTTCTCTCTGAGCTGAATTAGCTCTTTGGATCCCTTGCTGGAATCCTCTGCTTAAACCCTGATCCACAGGTCCTTTTCCCCTTCATGGCCCTCGACACTTAACCATGGTTTTCCCCGACTTAATATCGGGATTCGGGGTTTCGCGTTCGCCGTGGTCGAGAGTCACTGCCCGCTTGAACTCCCGACTCCCGATTCTCCGATGCGCACTTTCACCATATGACTACTACCTCCATGACCGTGGCCTTACCTCCTATCGCGACTTCGCCATGGCCCACACTATCCCCCAATGGTCGAAATATCGCTTATCACAATATCGCGATCTTCGTGGCCAAATCCTCGATTCTTTTATCGCGAGACACCGATACATGATCCCATGTGCAGATCCGACGGTTCTCCTACGGCCCAGATCCAACGACTATTATTTTTCTCGCTCCTCGCACCTTCGTGACTTGGAGTACCCAATGCTTGGGCTCTCACCCTACGAACTCCTGAGTTCGCGAGATCTCTCGATCTCTGCCACCTGTCCCCCTCAGATGGATGGCTGCTAGTCCTCTTGCCACTTCACCGCTTCGTGACTTGGAGTACCCAATACTTGGGATTTCACTCTGCGAACTCCCGAGTTCACGAGATCTCTCGATCTATGCCACCTGTCCTCCTCAGATGGATGGCTCCTAGTCCTCTCACCACTTCGCCGCTTCGTGACTTGGAGTACCCAATACTTGGGCTTTCACTCTGCGAACTCCTGAGTTCGCGAGATCTCTCGATCTCTGCCACCTGTCCTCCTCAGATGGACGACTCCTAGTCCTCTCTCCACTTTGTTGCTTCGTGACTTGGAGTACTCAATACTTGGGATTTCACTCTGCGAACTCCTGAGTTCGTGAGATCTCTCGATCTCTACCACCTGTCCTCCTCAGATGGACGACTCTTAGTTCTCTCGCCACTTCGACGCTTCGTGTTCTCGCGCTTTGCGACTCTTGACACTAAGTTCTCATCCCTTCTACTCACGAGATCCCGACAGGCGATGTGCCACCTGTCCGCTTGCTGACTCCTATGGCCCCACACCGTTCTCGAGTACCGATATCCCGATATTACGTCAGCTAGGCCCCACAACACGGAGCTCTCGCCTCTTTGCCACTCGTGAAGTCGAATGACTTCCTCCTCCAACCTCCATTGCCCGAGTCCCTGATGTGGGAAATCTCGTGACATGCATCCTCAAAATGAATGGTTCAGATATTGTCGGGAAAACGCGGATCGCGATTCCGTATGACAAGATTTCTTTGTGCTCGAAAACTTCGATTTTTTGATGCGCCAAAACACCGATGGCGCTTGGTCTTCACCACGTGTCCTCCTCTGTCGACTCTTGCATGGCCCACATGCTCCGATGCCTTATCGGGAAATCACGTTTCGTGATTCTGCAATGCACAAAACCTTTGTGCCCGGGATCTCCGATATCCCGATTCCCGATATGTTGATAGATGGCCTACCTGTCGAGCTTTTCCCCCGGTGGCGCTCGATCGCTGCCACGCATCCTTCCAAATCGACGGTCCTGATTATGTCGGGATTTCGAGACTTTCAATGTCCCAGTTCTCACGACCTTGAGAGCTCCGATCTCCCGATGGCTAATATCCCGATGACAACTCCTCGTGTCGGGACCTCTCTTCTTGCTCCCGAGGCTTATCTCCCTCGCAGCTTCTGCAGATCTGACGGCTGTCGGCGACCCTGAACCAAATCTAACGGCTCAGACCTGTCTTCCTTCCCTGCGCTTCTCCTGAGGCTTAACCTCTGCGCACCTTCTCCCGATCCAACGGCTAACGAGATTTCTATATGGAATCCGACGGCTCCTGTGGCTCCTCCTGAGCTTCCACGCGTATAAGAACACTTTTCCTCTTGAGCTTTGCTTCTCTTTTCGAACTCTCGAAGGATTCTATGACTCCTGCGCCTCTGCAGAGTCTTTACGCACCAAAGTGCTACCTCTTCTGAGATTTCACTAACACTCAGACCCCTTGGGGGATTTTGTCCTTCTTCCTCCTCAGATGGAGAATAAAATGGATGCTTCCCTGGCTATCCTTCTTCTCATGTGACTTCTGTCTGAGCCTTTTTGGGTATTCAGTAACCCTGTGAGAACCCCTCAGTGGATTCTTCCCTTAAGCTCACATAACTCAAAGAGTTCTTTTCTCCTGTGCCATCTGCACAATATCTTTATGCCCTCCTGGCAGAGTGTCTTCCTTCCACAAAACTTTCAACAGTTCTTTTCTCCTGTGCACTTATGCACTCGCTCGATGCCCACCTAGCAGAGCTCTCACAAAATCCTCAGTGATTCTGGTCTTCTATCTTCAACTCTCAGCAGAGTTCTTCCTCCAACACCTCGTGATTACGCTCAATGCCCACCTGGTAGAGCTCTACAGAACTTACAACAAAGTTCTGTTTGCAACTGTGTTTCATCTACACATCCTTGCCTCTTGAGGTGTTTAGCAACCTCAAAGGTCTTTCTCCTAAATTGTTGACTTCAGCTTCTGTGCCGCAGCACGTCTCTGTCTGACTCCACAGAGTTCAGAAATGCATCCTTTGTGCACTGGTATTCAGAGTCTGCAACACTCTGTCACGCCTTCCTGGAATGAAACCACAGAGACCTTCAACCCTGAAATCAAACACAATTCTCTGCAAACATACAACCACAACATACATTTACAGAATAAAGGGAACACTCACAGACATCCATACAATATAGAACTCATGTAGGAAAAATTGTTGTTTTTATAAAAAATGGCAAAATGACCGTATCTTTACAATGGTGTTCCTGAGCTCTCTCTGGCTCTTCAAATATACTGTTACTAACTCGTCTTCTAACTCAAAATGAGATCTCAAAATATCTTTTACCTGAGGGGCTCGTTGAGCGCTTCCCTCCAGGTCTACCTACTCTAATAAATTACAATCAATGACTGTCTAGTCCAGCATCTGGACTTAGATCTCATCCGATCTAGCATTAAATCCAATCTTAACTATAGCTTGCACAAAGGCACGACTTCCATGGCTCACTAGCTTAAGCATTTAATTACATTCATTCAAATTTAAATGAGGCTGCGCCTCTCTTCAATGCGTGATTTGAATTCACCGGCGTGGCTGTTGGCTGGTCGCTGACGTGGAGAGATGCTCCTGCATCAAACTCCTCAGCTGCAAAATCATGAGCTCCTGCTCATGCGCTTCCCCTCTAAGCAGTTGGAAATCCTCCTGGATCCCAAATAAGTCTTTGGAGCTTTCCATCTGCTCCATCTTCTTGCTATTGTTGCTTCCTCTGCTGCACTGCTGCTTCCTTTCTGCTCAGCCTCTCTTCACTGGTAGTTTTTGCTGACTCTACCATTAGTCTTCTGATATCTTCTATCACTTGGTCCAACTGCTCCAATGGCTGGCCCTGTTGTTGTAGTCTCCTCAGCTGCAAAATTTTTCTGCAATTGGGCAAATCGCTATGATCTCCCATGCTTCTTTCTTCATCTTCATCTATGGCCTCAAGTTGCCACCCTGCTGCAGACTTCAGCTCTGCAGTCTCTTCTTGAATGACTTGCTGTTCAGTCACCTTCCCTGACAGCTCAACTTCTGCCAGTTCTCTTGCTGGCCTTGGATTGTTCAACCAATCCTCCAGCATCTCTAGCTCCATCTCCCATGGAGTGATAACTTTACTTGCCTGCTCTTTGGCTTCCTTGGCTGCTAGCTCCAACACTACAACTCTTTCAGCTTCCTGGCTGAATATGTTGAGACACTCCTCAGAATGCTCGTTTTCTGCTTGGGTATCTTCCAAAGTCTACTCCAATTCCTCCTTGACAGTCATCATCCACTAAAACTGTTCTGCTGATGCACCATCTGCAACACCAATTTCTGCCTCCTTCTAGGCACATGGTAGGAATATCCCAATTCCCCCAATCATCAAAACATCATCCTGATCTTTCACCTTTTTTGTCAACTGCATCTGCTGGTCTAAATTCTCCTCTGAGCTCACCTGCTCTGTCAGCTCCCCTGGATGATTCCAACTCACTTCTAAGTTTATGAGACCCTCAGACAGTCTCATCTACTCATCCCTGCTCACCTGGCAATATGGGATGCTTCCGCTGCTTCCCTGGCAGACCATGAGATCAACCGATCCCATCTTCATCAGCACTCCTTGCTGAATTGAAATCTCCATGAGACCCTCAAATGGTCTCAATTGTTCATCTCTGCCCTCCTGGAAATCCGAGATGCTTCCGCTACCCTCCTGGCAGTCTCCGAGATCCCGCAGTGATCTCCTTTCATTGCCCAGCTCGCAATGTGAAATTCCCTGGCTGTCCTCCTGACAGTCCGTGAGACCCTCAGCTGATCTCAACTCGTTTCCCTCCTAGCAATTTGGAATTTCCTCTTCTCTTCCCTCCTGGTAGTGCTTGAGATCCTCAGCCGATCCCAATTCATCCTCTTCATCATCGAGACCTCTCCCAGTCTCTGGCTCACAGTGATCAATCATCTTTTCCTCTCTAGCCTTGAGGTTTTCAGCATACCTCAACCACTTTCTCAACAGCCTATGCTGTCTCATGACCATCAGCTCTCTGACTGGCCACTTCATCTTTGGCTTCTTCATGGGCCACTCATATACCCATCTTAGCTTTTTATTCTGCCGCATCCGCAGTTCCAGCTCCTCCATTTTTGCCCTGATATCAACAAGTTCTTTCAATATTTCAGCTAGGCTCATCAGCTCTGGCTTCTTCCGTTTAGCAGACCTATGGCCTTCAGTAACCATGGCGCTATTCCTGTCTGCCTCTCTGGAAAACCTGCTGCTGTCACTCCTGCAATCCTGAGTGCTCAGCTTCATCCTACAGTCCCAATGACTGCATTCTTGATTGTTGTCCTCCTCCAAACAGTCAACACAGAGTCCTCCAACGCTCTGTCTTCTTCCTTCTCCTTTGTCTGCAATATACAAATAGATTCCCATTCTGATACCACTTGATGCAGGGACGCTCCACCCAGGGCACGTCCGCTCACAGGATCGATTAATTTCTTCTCTCTGAGATGAATTAGCTCTTTGGATCCCCTGCTGGAATCCTCTGCTTAAACCCCAATCCACGGGTCCTTTTCCCCTTCACGACTCTCTACACTTAACCGTGGTTTTCCCTGACTGCATTCCCCATGGTCGAGAGTCACTGCCCACTTGAACTCCCGACTCCCGATTCTCCGATGCGCACTTTCTCCATGTGCTGGCCCTCCTAGCTCAGCTCTCACCATATGACTACTACCTCCGTGACTGTGGCCTTACCTCCTATCGCGACTTCTCCATGGCCCACACTATCCCCCAACGGTCAAAATATCGCGTATCGCAATAGCGCGATCTTCGTGGCCAAATCCTCAATTCTTTTATCGCGAGACACCGATACACGATCCCACGTGTAGATCCGACGGTTCTCCTACAGCCCAGATCCAACAACTATTCTTTTTCTCGCTCCTCGTGCCTTCACGACTTGAAGTACCCAATGCTTGGGCTCTCACCCTACGAACTCCCAAGTTTGCAAGATCTCTCGATCTCTGCCACCTGTCCCCCTCAGATGGACGACTCCTAGTCCTCTTGCCACTTCATCGCTTCGTGACTTGGAGTACCCAATACTTGGGCTTTCACTCTGCAAACTCCTAAGTTCACGAGATCTCTCAATCTCTACCACCTGTCCTCCTCATATGGATGGCTCCTAGTACTCTTGCCACTTCGCCGCTTCGTGACTGGGAGTACCCAATACTTGGGCTTTCACTCTGCGAACTCTCGAGTTTGCAATATCTCTCGATCTTTGCCACCTGTCCTCCTCAGATGGATGGCTCCTAGTCCTCTTTCCACTTCGCCGCTTCGTGACTTGGAGTACCCAGTACTTGGGCTTTCACTCTGCGAACTCCCGAGTTCGCGAGATCTCTCGATCTCTGCTGCCTATCCTCCTCAGATGGACGATTCTTAGTTCTCTCGCCACTTTTCCGCTTCGTGTCCTCACGCTTCGCAACTCTTGACACTAAGTTCTCAACCCTTCTACTCACGAGATCCCGACAGGCGATGTGCCACCTGTCCGCTTGCCGACTTCTGTGGCCCCACACCGTTCTCGAGTGCGATATCCCGATATGACATCATCTAGGCCCCACAACATGGAGCTCTCACCTCTTCGCCACTCGTGAAGTCGAATGACTTCCTCTTCCAACCTCCAGTACCCGAGTCCCCGATGTGGGAAATCTCGTGACACACGTCCTCAAAATGAACAGTTCAGATCTTGTCGGGAAATTGCGGATCGCTATTCCGTATGACAAGATTTCTTTGTTCTTTTAAACTCCAATTTTTTGATGCTCCAAAACACCGATGGCATTTGGTCTCCGCCACGTGTCCTCCTCTGTCGACTCCTGCGTGGCCTACGTGCTCCGATGCCTTATCGGGAAATCGCGTTTCGTGATTCTGCAATGCACAAAACCTTTGTGCCCGGGATCTCCGATATCCCGATTCCCGATATGTCGATAGATGGCCTCCCTGTCGGGATTTTCCCTCGGTGGTGCTCGATCGCTGCCATGCGTCCTTCCAAATGGAGGGTCCCGATTATGTCAGGATTTCGAGACTTTCAATGTCCCGGTTCTCATGACCTTGAGAGCTCCGATATCCCGATGGCTGATATCCCGATGACAACTCTTCGTGTTGGGACCTCTCTTCTTGCTCCCGAGGCTTATCTCCCTCGCATCTTCTGCAGATCTGACGGTTGTCGGTGACCCTGCACCAAATCTAACGGCTCAGACCTATCTTCCTTCCCTGCGCTTCTCCTGAGGCTTAACCTTCACGCACCTTCTCCCAATCCAACGGCTAATGAGATTTCTATATGGGATCCGACGGCTCCTGTGGCTCCTCCTGAGCATCCACGTGTATAAGAACGTTGTTCCTCCTGAGATTTGCTTCTCTTTTCGAACCCTCGAATGATTTTATGACTCCTGCACCTCTGCAGAGTCTTTACACACCAAAGTGATACCTCTTTTGAGCTTTCACTAACACTCAGACCCCTTGGGGGATTTTGTCCTTCTTCTTCCTCAGATGGAGAATAAAATGGATGCCTCCCTGGCTATCCTTCTTCTCAAGTGACTTCTGTATGAGCCTTTCTGGGTATTCAGTAACCCTGTGAGAACCCCTCAGTGGATTCTTCCCTTAAGTTCACAGAACTCAAAGAGTTCTTTTCTCCTGTGCCGTCTGCACAATATCTCTATGCCCTCTTGGCAGAGTGTCTTCCTTCCACAGAACGTTCAGCAGTTCTGTTCTCCTGTGCACTTATGCACTCGCTCAATGCCCACCTGACAGAGCTCTCACAGAATCCTCAGTGATTCTGGTCTTCTATCTTCAACTCTCAGCAGAGTTCTTCCTCCAGGACCTCGTGCTTATACTCAATGCCCACCTGGAAGAGCTCTACAGAACTTACAACAAAGTTCTGCCTGCAACTGTGTTTCAGCTACACAGCCTTGCCTCTTTAGGTGTTCAACAACCTCAAAGGTCTTTCTCCTGAATTGTTGACTTCAGCTTATGTGCCGCAACACGTCTCTGTCTAACTCCACAGAGTTTAGAAATGCATCCTTTGTGCACTGGTATTCAGAGTTCGTAGCACTCTGTCACGCCTTCCTGGTATGAAACCACAGAGATCTTCAACCCTGAAATCAAACACAATTCTCTGCAAACATACAACCACAACATACATTTATAGAATAAAGGGAACACTCACAGACATCCATACAATATAGAACTCATGCAAAAAAAACTGTTGTTTTTATAAAAAATGGAAAAATGCTTGTATCTTTACAATGGTGTTCCTGAGCTCTCTCTGGCTCTTCAACTCTACTGTTAATACCTCGTCTTCTGACTCAAAATGAGATCTCAAAATCTCTTTTACCTGAGGGGATTGTTGAGCGCTTCCCTCCAGGTCTACATACTCTAATAAATTACAATCAATGGCTGTCTAGTCCAGCATCTAGATCTAGATCTCAGCCGATCTAGCATTAAAGCCGATCTTAACTATAGCCTGCACAAAGGCACTACTTCCATGGCTCACCAGCCTAAGCATTTAATTACATTCATTCAAATTTAAATGAGGCTGCGCCTTTCTTCAATGCGTGATTTGAATTCGCCGGCGTGGCTGTTGGCTGGCCGCTGACGTGGAGAGATGCTCCTGCATCAAGGGTATTCTTCTGTCCATAACTTTTCAAATAGAGACAAGATTACTTTTTCACTCCTCAAAGTTGTTCCCCATGTCAAATATTGGTGGGAAACTTTCTGTGAAAAAAATGAAACACAGGAACCCTCATTATTTACAGTCACGACCACCTAGGAATCCTTCAGGGATGTTATTAAGGAACAATACTACCCTGTCAGAAGTTATGACGAATTGTATACCAAATGGACCACATTGCACCAAGAAAGAGCAAGCAGTGCCAGAGTTCACAAATATCTTCCATACCTTGCGCACCAAGCTGGGTATTAAAGATTCAGAGAAAAATTTGATGCTCAAGTATCGCGATGTTCTGCATAGATACATCCAAACTGAAATGGAATTTCTGGACATCTCGTCCTTGGGCGCGGCCTACCGATATACCGTCAAAATCGAGAAGAAGCTCAAACAAAAGATGCAGCAATTTGGGCCTCGAAACCCCTCACAAAAAAATCCAGGAAATGGCAACCCCAACCCACAGAACAAAGGACAGATAAAAGATGGACAATATCAAGACAACCACTCTAAGCCGCAAGTAAATAAGGACACCCGAAAGACAAATAAATATACCGGGAAGTGGTACGAATTCCATAAGAGCCCTTGGCATAACACTGCTGACTGTCACTCAAAGCAGTCACTAGTGGCTGAAGTGAAAGCCTCTGAATCAGATGCAGGTTTTGACTGTGAGCCAGAACCAGAAAGGGGAAGACATATCATTGACACGGAACCCAATGCCACCATTGCTACCACCAAGCTCCATCCTGGTGAACCCGACAATCCAGAAGAAGGAGAATGCCTCTTCCATTCACAGATGTGGGTAAAAGGCACCCCACTGCACTTCATCATTGATAGTTGTAGCCAGAAGAACATCATCTCAGCAGAGGTCGTCAAGCGGCTGGCCCTGCCGACAACGCTACACCCACAGCTCTACACCATCGAATGGCTCCACCAAGGAAGCAATCTCTGCACCAGCTAACAATGTTGACTATTGTACGACATCAAGCCCTTCAAAGACAAGGTATTGTGTGATGTTTCTCCTCTCGAAGTTTGTAATTTTATTTTGGGACAACCTTATTTATGGAAACGTCATGTTGTATATGAGTCTAGGCCTCGTAGTGTTATTATTACTTTAAACAAGAAATTGTATAGGATACCTGAGGCAGTCCCTCCTAGTGCTATTTCCTTAATCTCTGCCAAGCAATGAAGGAAGGTCATCTCTCAGACTGGGAAATTTGTCTTCTTCGTGATTCGCTCTCAGAGTGAGCAAAAGATCCTAGCCACATCCAGGGCCTCCACGGTCGATCTCTCCACACAACATAAACAATTGGATAAGGTTGTGGAATAATACTTAGATATCTTCTCCTCTCCTACCGAGGTACCTATGCACTACCAGGTCAAGCATCCAATTGATCTGACCCCAAGCGCACCACTACCCAATGGGCCAGTCTACCTTTGCTCTCTATTAGAAAACGAGGAGATCAAAAGGAATATCCAAGAACTGCTCCAAAAGGGGCGCATCCGTCCCATATCATCTCCTTGTGGGAGCCCAATCATGTTGGTGCATAAGAAATACGGGACCTGGCAACTCTGCATTGATTATCAGGCCCTAAATAAAATCACAGTTCGAAACCGGTACCCGATTCCTCGAATCGACGACCTCCTTGATCAACTCACGGGGGCAAAATACTTCAGTAAGATTGATATGAAGTCTGGTTACCACCAGGTCCCAATAGAACAGACAGATGTATGGAAGACTGCCTTCAAATCAAAAGAAGGTCTTTTTGAATGGCTGGTAATGCCCTTTGGTTTGACAAATGCTCCAACAACTTTTATGAGGATGACAGATGACTTCCTATGACCTTTCACCAATAATTTTGTAGTGGTGTATCTGGATGACATCCTCATCTACAACAAGACTTGGGTGGAACACATGCAACATATTCAGCAGGTTCTTCACACCCTGCGACAACACAAACTATATGAAAACTTGGAAAAATGCTCCTTCGGCATGGACAGGGTCCATTACTTAGGATACATTGTTGATAAACATGGTGTGCATGCGGATCCAACCAAGATCCAGTTTATCCGTGATTGGCCAACCCCAACCACACTCACTGAACTTCAGAGCTTCTTGGGCCTCGCCAATTTCTATCACAGGTTTGTGATGGGATTCTCCCATATCGCATGGGCCCTCAACCAAGTAACCAAAGGTGGAGGTAAGTGAAAATTTGTGTGGGACCTGTCCCAAAAACAAGCCTTTGATGACTTTAAGAAGCGTTTTTGCTCATCCCCGGTAATTTCATTACTGAACCTGCAACATCCCTTTGAGATCGAGACAGATGCTTCAGACTATGTTGTGGGCACCATTCTCACTCAACATGGCCACCCCGTGGCATATCATAGTGAGACACTATCATATGCTGTCTGTAAGTACCCTACTTATGACAAAGAAATGTACTCCATTTTTCAAGCTTGCCGCCAATGGAGACATTACATTCTTGGGAAGGAGAGAGTGATCCACACTGATCACAAGCCACTACAGTTCATGCAGAGCCAAGGAAAATTGCAGAATGACCGCCATCAAAAGTGGTCAACATACTTACAACAGTTCCACCTCAACATCAAGTATAAGACAAGAAGTACCAAACGAGTTGTTGGCTACCTCATCCAACCTCTAGTCGCGACACTTACCACAGTGCTAGACTCTTGTGGCCATCAGAACTCTGAATGCCCCCACCTCTACAAGAAAGACCTTGACTTCTCCACCACCTACCAAATATTGGGCGCCAACTTAGTGGTTGCTAATTTCCATCTTCAAGACAAGTTTTTGTGGCATCTTGGCCATCTCTACGTTCCATCAAGTGAGTGCACGAAGTTGATTTTGGAAGCTCACTACAGTCAGGTGGAAGGACACTTTGTCATAAAAAATACAGTGGTAGTGCTGCAAATTTTTTTCTACTGGATGAAACTTGAACATGATGTCAGGAAGTATATCAAGCCCTACACCATCTGCACTATTGCCAAAATGACCACTAATAAATAGGGTCTATACACCCCTCTTCCTACTCCTATCAGGTTGTGGGAATCCGTCTCAATGGACTACGTGTCGGGCCTCCCATCCACCAAGAGGGGAAATTACTGTGTTTTGTGGTTGTTGATCGCTTTTCCAAGATGGCAATTCTAGCCGCATGCAAGAAGAACATCACAACAGAATCCACTACCAAGCTCTTCATTGAACGAATATGGGTACATTTTGGGATCCCACTAACCATTATCTCATATCGTGACAGTCATTTACTCAAATCATTTTGGTCAAGCCTATGGTCACTAATGGATACCAAGCTCACTAAATCCACTGCCTTCCACCCCCAGACAGATGGACAAACCGAGGTCGTCAATCAGATGGTTGTACATATCCTGCACATGTACAATTCAAAACACCTCCACACATGGGATGATAGTCTTCCTTATGTACAACATAGCTACAACTGAGCCTTGCATAACTCAAATGGCCACAACCCCTTTCAGATGGGGTTGGGATTCCAACCATTGGGCCCCATGGATGTTGCACTACCCCTGGCGACCACCTCAGCTAACTCGTCCTCTAATCCACCAGAAGCTGACAAAGACACCCGGTTCATTGAGTGGATCCAATACATCTGCCAACAGGTTTAAGATATTCTACAGAAGTCTAATGCCAAGTACAAGCAATGCCATGATCAACATTGTGTGCCACATAAGTTTCAGGTGGGCCACAAAGTTTGGTTGCATTTGCAGAAAGAATGCCTTATAGGGCCCCATAGGAAGCTTCTCCCACTCTATTATGGGTCGTACACCATCAAAATCTGGGTGACAATGATTTTGAGCTCAACATTTCCCCCTTCCTTGGTCTACATCCAGTCTTCAACATGGCTCTCCTTCGACCATATTTCCCACCATTATTGGACACCTCAGAGATAGCAGAGAAGTTGTTACCAAAAAAGATCAAACTTGATTGCATGCAAGAGGCATCTAGTAATCATATTGTGGACACACGGATCAAGGGAACTCGACAATAAAGGTCCCAGCTTTATCGAGTCGTCAAAGCAATACAGTTCCTACACCAAGGCAAGTGGCTCACCTGGGACCAAATTCAGCAGAAATTTCCTCATCTAATGGGGGAACTCAACGCAATGGAGACCATTTCTTCCTAAGGAGGGAGAATTGATCCAGATGGATATCAGTGGCCACCCACCTATTCCATTGGCTCGAAAAACAGTTTTCCACCTTGGCAGTTTTTCGACAGTTTTTCGGGTTCCAAACTTTCGGGGCCGTTTTGAGGCCCTAAATGACGTTTTTTGGGGATTTGGGGCCCAAGTGATTGCCAAGGGAATTGACCTAGTCCAATCAAAAAATGTTCTTATCGGTTAAACCTTTCCAACTGGCTATCGTGCGCCTAAAACAAAGATCGTATGCAAAAGTTACAACCCTGAGAAGTTGATGTACTAACTTACTCAAATGGGGCCCACATGACTTTTGGCGCTTCATCTCCTAGGGTTAGGTTTTTGGATGTCTAGGGTTTTTGACATTCCTGTTTATTGTAAAAGGCCTTTAGAGCCTCATTGTAACTATCTTCTTGCGAATGAGTGCAACCATCACATCTCTTCTCATAGATAAGCTAGAACCATTCCAACAAGCTTGTTTTCCACTGCATTTTACAGTTTCAACTTATTTCCTTATTGAATAGAAAACCACTTTTACTGTATCTCTATTATTTTGTGTTAAGCCCCTTTTAATAATCTGTATTCATTTCATTTTGCTCATAAAATCCTGATCACGTTAAAATGGGGGGAGGTCCTGGGGTCAAATTCACGGGACTCCCTTTTGGGCTATTGGTTATAGCCCTTGCCAAGTTTGGAGAATGACTTCTATAGTTGGCGGATGTCAATAGATATGACGGGCCTCTACCAGATTTGGTGGGGTCCAACCCCATATATTTTTTTGAAATTTTGGTTACGGGTCATCCTTGGGAGTTTCGGGGATTCCATGTGTTGCTCGTTGATTGGGCCACATGGCATATGCTGATTAGTCCACTTGTTCACTGACATCGTTGTCCCGTCAATCCGTACCTAACACATGGTGCTTCCTAAGTGGTGCCACGTGGCACTTTTCTACTAGTCCACATGGACCCCTGAAAATCCCATTGGCAGGTGACACGTGGTAGCCTTTGGTGCTGCCACATGGGATGATGACATCAGTAGTCATCATGATGACATCACCCTGCCATGTCAGCTGCTGACGTCAACAGTAAAAACGATGATGTGGCCCCTGTTGACTTGACCTATTTGATCACAACTTTGATCGCGAATATCTTCCAAACCGTAACTCCGTTTGATGAGCCATTTGTGATGTTAGAAAGATTGCGACGTGCTCCTCACGATCATACCATTTTGAATGAGTTTTGGGAACTTTGAATTTTTTCCATTTCTCTGTCTGCTGAAGCCATTTGGAGTTGCCTCTGTGAGTTATGAGTTGTTCTTTTCCTTCTCTGGATCCTTTTTGGATCAGTGAACCAATGAAATAACACGTGCATTCATGAATATTAAAGAATACCCCTAATTTCACTAGACATTAATGTGTATTGGCCTAAAATGAAATAATATGTAAATTGATATATTATAGGATGCGTACTTTGTTGTAGCGACAAGACAGTAATAGAAATCAAGTCTTATACCATCTCTTACATGTTCCCACTCGACCCTGGGAAAGAATTTCCATGGATTTTGTGGGTCGTTTTCCATCAACCAAGAAGGGACATGACTATCTGTTCATGGTAGTTGATAGGTTTAGCACGATGTGCATTCTTATTCCTTGTAAAAACACCATTAAAGGACAAGAAGCAACAAACATGTTCTTTGAACAGGTCTAGGTGCACTTTGGGATACCAGGGAGAGTTCGATAGGAATTTTGGTTAAGGTTTGGGATCTACGCTAGATTAAGTCAAAGAAGAAAAGGAAGCATTAGGGGAAATTTGGTTGAAAAATGGTCCTACCAACCCTAATACAAATTCCATGTCATCATGTATTAACCAATCAAAATATTCTAAAATTTAAAAGAGGTACATGTCTTAAATAATTTTTTATTATATAATTTGGAGATAGTCACAATTTTTTAATAATATATTGTGTATACTCTACACATAATCTTTGCCCCGACTGCCCAAAATTCAAAATTGTCTTGGTTATCGAGCATCAAATTAATGTGCTATCCCATTATCCAATAATTATAATAAATGAAGGAAATAGTGTATTGAATAAATATTAATTCATTCACACGCTTCACATTACCAACATTCTTTAGCGCGTTTTTGTTTTACCACTTTGCTTGGATGCCTTCCAGTTTTTAGAGAAGTTTATCTTTTCCAATTTGTACACGAGGTCCCCCCCAACCTTCTTCCTAATTTCTGTGGATTGAACAAAACCAATCATCCACTACTCCTGTCAGGTTTGGATTCTTTGGTCTTATGCTACTAAGTCAACTCTATCAAATGCAATGGCTCCGAAGCTGGAATGAGTCATATTAAGATTGTTTTCACTTTAGAGGAGGTCAGCTGGGATGAAAGTAAAATCCCAATATGCTCTTGTTTAGAGGTTTAGAGGTTGCAGAAAGGTGAACTGAAGTAGCATAATTTACGAGATAGATATCCACACGCTGTTTCTGAGCTGAGGAAGATTCACTATCACTACCATACAGGCTGAGGGTTACTACAGTCCTTGTAGATATCACTTGAGGTTTTGGTGGGGTTGTTCCATCTTTTAAAGGAGGCTTTGAGGTGTCATTCCATCCCTATAAACCCTTGTGAGGAGGGTCGAACCTTGCAATTGATTCTTGGAGAAGGGTCAAACCCTAGAACTGTCAACATAGTGCAGACCAAGGACAAATGGGAGCTAATAGAAGGACAAAGAGGGAATTCTGGAGGACTGGAGTTTTTCCAGGAGTCCTTTAAGCACATGTTCACTTGTTTATTATTGCAGTAAATAATAGGGTTAACTATGGTGTGTTTATGTTACAAACTGTTGCTATAATAACAAACAAATTGTGGGTAATTGGATTATGCGACAACCATAGTTACCAAATTCGGCTGAATCAATGAATTAAATTTGAAAATTTGACAATTTGGTCAATTCAGCCAAATTGTTTGTCAAATTCAATTTGTTTGATAGATGTTTTCATCCTCTCGCTCTCCCCCAAAAATCCTAGCACTGTTAATAAGAAATCCCCTTAGTCGAGGTGAAACTAAAGGTCTCCTGTAGAGATAAATGAATCAATGCACAAAGATAAAAAAATATAGGTACTTGTATAGTGTAGAGGGACCACAATGGTTCTGATTCAATCAATTCTTAAGTAGATCCTGTAGTTGGGGAATCCTCAATGAGTGGTTCTTTTTGCAATATTGGGTAACGTTCTCCATACTTTTTTTAGTAACTTAAAGAGTTTCTAGCTTAGATGCAAGGGGCACGTTTCTTACTTGGAAACCTGCCGGCCTCTTGCCCTGAGGAAGGAAGTGGTGCAAAAATTTCATGCCATTAAAGCATATGTATAAAATATGGGGAGGGAAATAATATCATTCTAGGAACACTATGACCTATTTTAGAAACCAAATGTGGCAGATACCAGAGAAGTAATAAGATTACAAGAACATACAATTCTATATATGACCTGCAACCAAAGGAAAAATATATATGTGGAATCTCCTTGTTTTGGATATTGCTTGTATTGAATGCCCCTTAATGGAAGCAAAATATGATGGGATGTGCATATGCTTTTTTTAAATTTTAGTACTATATCAATTTGAATCCAAACTCGAACATGGTAACTATGGTGACAACAACCCTAAGGGGGGTTTACTGTTGGTTTAATACTGCTACTGTCGGAACTAAACATTGATGGTTTGAATACTATGTTGGGATACTCTTTACTGCTGATCTGGATACCATTGAATGTTGTCACTATAGGTTTAATATTACTGATATCAGATATTGTATAATTTTGATGATGTTATGGTACCTAAGCATTGGTTTTTCCCTAGAATTGGTTGAATACATTTTCTTACTATTTGTAGATGAAATTACTTGGTGGAAGACTGACTAAAGTTGCTTGTTTGCGGTGGGCCTAACCCCCTTTCCAAAGACCTAAAAACCTAGGGATATTACACATGTTTACTAGGGTGTCCATCCACAAATGTGGAAAACCATCCTTAGGTTTCATTGCAGTAATTGGTTTCAATCCCCGCGGATTAGGTGCAGTAGTTTAGACAAACATATTTATTGAACTTACTTGAGTTTTTCCTATAACTGCGCTAGTATTATAGGGCCTCCTTTAATATTCCTCCAAGTGGTTACGAGTTCAAACTCATAAATAGTTATCCTGAGATGATTTTTGTACAGTAAAGTCATTAAAGTTATCGGGCTCCAATGCAATAGAAAGCAAGCTAATCATGGAGCATTCTTCCCTTCTAGGTGATTCTTTGTCATCATGTCATCTCTTAGTTTGTTACTTTTTTAAGACCTGCAGTTACATTTTATCTCATCTTGGTCTCTTGAAATACTACATTCATGTATGCTTTATGGCCACTTGTACCATCGATGGAAATAGGGAATGGTCTAGGTAGTGGCAAAGAAGTATCTTGAGGAAAAGGATTTGGTGCAACTGGAACAAATGAAGAACTATTTTCCATAAATTGTGTAACGTTCACTCCATTTGGCTTCCAAGTTGGTCCTACAGGATAATCCCATTAGGCTTGGCACAACAAAACTCCTTTAAATCTTTTTTCCCCCTAAACACTAACTGTTATCATTTCTCTTGTTGCTAAGATAAATAACTAGATTTGGCCAAGGGATGTGCCTAATATCACAAACTCATCATTGCTACCAAATAGAAGTATGAAAAAAATTACTTTAGGAGAGTCCCAAGGCTTTGTTGATCTTGTTGATGTAAAAAACCACATGAGTCATCTCCAAATATTATAGACTGTGGTTTTATAACTTATTTCTAGCCAGTTTCAAGCCATATCCTACCTTTTTAAAGCCCTATTTCATCAGTATCTTACCTATTGTTTTCTGATTCAAGACCTATCACTACTCCCTCTATAATCAATTTATGAAATTATTGTTCCTTGTTGTTCTTTCCAGTTGTTATCACTGGAATTTTGTCCACAAATGGTTACATGAATCCAACATATTCAAAACACCCATTAATTCACTCATGGACCAAAACTACATTTCCAAAAGGTCCAAAACTATATAACCAGTTATAAAAATCATGCGTTAAGACTACACAGGGAGCACACACACATGCGCCATCCAGAAACGCAAAAAAAATGCACATGTGCACGATGCGCGACTGTGGATGCAAAAAACTGTGCACCCCTCAGAACGACGCATTTATGATATTGGTCAGCCTTCCACCCACTTCTAGTTTAGCTTCCAAGTCGATTTGACACCCAAATCTCGGCTGAATCTGACTGGGGGGCTGGTCAAAGACCTAAGGGTGCCCTAAAGAGCCCCTTGTTCACACTAAGAACTGGTTGCATAATGCCTCAAAGTTATGCTATAAAAGGAAGCCATGGGCGCACTATATTTCTAAGGAATTCATTTGTATTGTTATGTTGCTTATATTCTCTTGGATAATCCTCTTTTCTCATTAAGAGTATACAAACACCATTTCATTTAGCCATTCATATCACCTCTTGAGTGAATCTGCTTTGGATTCTCTTCACCATATCATTTTAGTTTGTTACTTGTAAGAAGAGCTCAATATTTCGGGGTCCAAGAGCCCTCCCTTGGAGGAAGAGGGGACCCATATATCTCCCTTTCTCTTTGGTGTTTTTCCACTAATACAATCCTATCCATTGGTGGCATGAGTGTTGTTTATTTTCGATTTTAATGTTCTTATGCACTCTAGTTTAGTTTATTTTATTGTTCTTAGCTTAGTTCTTTGTTTATTCTTTATGCTTGATGTTTCTAACTCTTTCATTCACTATTGTCTTGCCTAGCTAACCCAATTGGGATTGTAAGCATCCCTATTTTTCTCATTCAGGTGACAAAAGGGACACAACAGATTGGAGACTCCACTGGGGAAAGGTATCAATTTCCTCCCCCATTTGGGTTATTTTAGCTCTTCTTTTTGTTTATTTAACTTGCAGGAACCATAATCGGCCCAAGCCAACTTGTAAAAATCCAAATTCAAAGCTGAGCTAAGAGAATTTCATCCGAAATTTTCTTCATGGCCGTGTAACAAAAGTGCGCGGTTTTTTTGACCCATAGGCGCGTCTTCAATGCACGTGCGCTCAACCCATTGTTTTGCTCAGCACATTCTGCACACCTGCGCCAAAGGGTCATTTTTTAATTATACATTGGCACGACATGCTTCTCTGTCTACTCCGTGACTCGTGCATCTGCTCAGAAATTCACACATTGTAAGGGTTTTTTTGATTTTTGGAGGGCCCATAGCCTTCTTAAGCTTGATTCTATGCAAATTGTAATATGCACCACACTTAGATTCCCTCTCCACATGAAGGGATAGTCAAAACATAGGCACTCAGGGGGTTAAAATCATTATTTTTCCTCTTTTTCTTTCATGTTTCCACATGGATGGCTTTCTTTGATTAGAGTTTAAGTTGGAATCATTTTATATCACATATAAAATTTGCATTGGGACCAAAAAATGGATATCAATCGTTGAGTATGCTCTTCTCTCGCACCCCAAAGTGATCTTGAGAATCAGAAAGAGATTGAGGGAAAATTTCATCTCCCTTAAAAAGATACAATCTTTAGGAGAGGAAAACAACCCCCCTCGAGACTCCTCTTAGTTCATTTTTCAAACAAATTTTAAGATTGTAAGGGCCCATACATGCCCACATGCTACAAAGATAGGATAGTGTTGAAATTTACTTTCTTAGATTAAATCACTAGGAAAGTTTAAAGGTTTTGTAATGGGCCCATACATGCCTACATGTGCACAATCTAAGATAATTTTGAAGATTTCTTAGATTAAATCACACTAGGGAGTTAAAAGGATTAGTAAGGACCCACATGTCCACATGCTAGTTTCCTAGGGACTTTACAATTCTGCAAGGTTGTACCAATGGCATTTAGTTAAAGTTGGTAATCGAGACTTGTAAGGACCACACAATGTCCACATGCAACAAGGTGACATTTAATTTATTAAAAACAAATTGGCACACTTTCACTTGTTCACACATAAAGTCACTATTCACTCACATAGTTTTTGTCTCTTGACGAAACTATCCACTCCCACTTAATTTCAACGAGATTGGCTCACACTCCCAATCTCACAAAAAGCCACATCTAGAATTTTTCTAAAAAATCACTAAGTTTCCTCCACAGGAGGTGCCAAAAGAATTTTTTTAGTCTAGGTAGAATCTCGAGGATAGGCATCCAAATAAATCCCTGATATCTGGTTCTCACATCTTCAAACATTAGAAGTTGTCAAATAGGGAACTTTAAAATCCTCCAAGTCAAGTGTTCCTAACACCACAAGGAAGGGATATACTCGTGAAGGGTAGAAGGCCGAGGTCCAGTTGTTCTGTGCATCCCCCCTTGAGGCACCCACCTCTTAGACGAGATCCAACCTGTGACCCATTTCTGAGGCCGAAAATCTAAATGCCACACTTTGACCGAGGTACCTAGTGACCACATTTTAGGACATCTACCCAGGTGGCAATTGTGGGCTACAATTGCACCTTGATCAGATTTTGTATGGCTATTGGAAAATATCGCCAACTCTTTTATGATATGCACCCTCTACCCCTCATTATAACTGATTACTTCATCCTTCACTATTTCCTCTTCCAGTGGCTTCAGACCCCACTGTTGAGTGCTATTGGAAGGTCCAGTGCTATTTGAGAGGAAGGACATTACATCTTTTAGGACACAAGCATTTGTTTTTCTTTGTTCTCCCATGTAGAAAAAAACCACCTACCCACATATATGCTTCTGTATCAATTGATTTATGCATGATTCTCTTGTTATTGCATGTGATTGTGAATTATATTATGAAAGTCCAAAAATTATAAAGGCTCTTGTTCATTTATCTTCTCTCATCACCATTTGCACACATACACTTTGCTAGTCGAACATCATAAGGGACCCACAGAAACTTCATCGTTCTAGACGCTTGCTAAATCTCCCTCCCATTCTAGGGGGGCTCCTAGTCTTGCCAACTCATCGGCTCCACCTTCTCACACTCCTGTGAGTGCTACTGTCTTAGGATCCGCTTTGCTCGGTTCCACTTTACTTGGGTCCACTTCCCAAGATCAACCATCCACCCACTTTCCTGTACAAGGAAGCAGAGGGCACACTTCTTCCCCAAGAGGAAGCACAAACCCATCTTGCCCCCCTCATGGGTCAGGAACACAAAACATTCCCACCGTGGTTGGAACTAATCTTCCACCACAACCCCAGATTCCATACTTGGCTTCCCTCAACATACCAGATTTGACTAGGCTCACCAACAATCCATTATTGCATTACCCCACATGGCCCACCATGCCTACCAAACTCCCTTCAAACATTCCCAAGTTTGAAGGAAAAGAAGGAGACGACCCGACCAACCATATCATGACCTTCCACTTGTTGTGCTCTTCAAACAACATCATGGAAAACTCTATTTGATTGAGGTTATTTCAATGCACACTCACTAGCCCATCAACCAAATGGTATGTAGAAGAAAAATCGAGGTCCCATACGACCTTTGAATCTTTGGCTAAAGAATTTTTTACATTCTTTCAACTCCCAATCCATCATGACAACAGTCTTGAACTACTCTTAGAGTTTAAACAAACCTCCACTACACACATCGTCAACCACATTCACGAATGGCATCGGTGACATAGTATATGCAAAGAAAAAGCCACTAAACAACAATGCCTTAATTGGTTTCTCAAGTCACTTGTTTCCCTCCTTACCAAATATGTGGCCGCCACCTTCCCCCAATCAGAAGAATAATCCATCAGCAAGGCCCAATAGTTCAAACTCATTTATTCACAGTCAGGATATTTATATACAGTACTACCTGACGCCCCGAGACCTGTGCCATTTGGCCAAGACAAACATGGGATGTCTCACTCAGTAGATGGATTGATTGGTACCACTACACACCACAATTCACACCCCCAACAACCACCTATGTATGGAATACCTCAATATCCACCAACATATGGTGGACCCCTTATTATGCTCCTCCCTCTTATCAAGAACCATACCCCATGACCTTTCCTCCACCCATTAGCGGACCATTTCCGGCATCCACAGTATGCCCAACGACCCAACCAAGTTCTGGTACCCCCTCTACCTCTGCTTACACCCTAAGCACTAGTGAAAGAGCCTCACCTTCCTATGCACCCTACAGATCATTTCCATATAATAATCCGTAATTTCCATTTCCTGGTCCTCCCCAACCCATTGTTTCTCCACAAGGACAACCACATGTTGGGGTTAATTTTGTTCAGCCTTCTCCCATTTAGCAATATCAAAAATTTGAATAGTTGAATATGGCTAATCTAACCCATCAGTCAAACAATGCCAAAAAGAAAGGAAAAAACCAAAACAATAATAATCCTGAACCAAGAGGAAACCAGAACCACACCCAGTAGAGCCAACCTGCCGGGAGAAACCAGAATTAAGGGAACCAGAACCCCCAGGGGGGGGAATAACAACAAACTCCAAGGGAAGAACACCAACAATCTTCGGACAAACTTCCTTTGTGCCCTTTGTGGCGAGTATGGTCATTATACTCATCATTTCCCTCAAATTGCTAACTTCAAACGGATGAAAGAGTCTAGAAGTGGACCACATCCCCTAGCACCGCCTTCCCCCTAACAGGCCCCACAAAAATATGTACAACAACCACCCCCTGCCGTACTACAAGACCCTATTCCACACCAAGGGGTGATGAACACCTAATAGGAGATGCATCCAACCCCACCACAGATGGGTCAGTATCCAAACCAGGGTACTCCTACCGATCGCACTATCCTACTCACTAGCAAGGAGGAAGTTCTTCTATGAATGCACAATCGTCAATACAACGCACCCTCTGACCCTACTCCCACTAAGGATGTTAGGATTTTCTAGGCAGTGTTTGTTGATTACAGAGGTCCTGTAGCTCCTATTTTTGGCTTAGGTATTTCAACCTAACCTTTCTAAAATCCCCAAGAAACAAACCTAAATGATAGGGAGATTCACGATCCTTGTTGTTGTGTTCACTGCAAAGAAAATGATGAATCTCTCTCACTCATTACTTCCACTTGTTCAGGAGGTATAAGATGCTACTTCATTTATAAGGAGATTTCATTTTCCTTCTATGATGGTTCTCAATGTGGAACAACCTTTGATGCTCAAGCATATTTATACATTAATGGATGTAAGGGGAAAGGAGTCTTGAGAAGTGTTTTGAAATTGTCGCTTAAAAGTTTTCTGTTGAAGGTGGCTTGATAAGAATAAAACAATTTTTCAAGAGTTGATTTCAATGTTGAAAGAAATGTAGCAAGAATGAATATCATGATACTACAGAGTAACAAACTATCCTTCTTGTTCAATTATGTTGTTTACATTGTTGTTCAGTGTAGCATTGCTATAATCTTGTTTAATTCAATTGTTGATGATTTTATTTGATTCCCATACAACAATCCCCTAAAAGGCAATATAGGAATTCCATTTTAGTTAATTTGAAATGTTGTTGAATTTAATTTCTTGTTCACTTTTTCCTATGGATCCTTGGTATTTTTCTTGTAGTGAAATGGGCAATCATAGATCTTCAGGAAAGATGGAAACTATTATAGTTGAGAATGAAAAGGATGAAATGGGTAAGTGGAACACATACATGTGTCCATTGGATCTTGGGTTACTTTGCAACCATCAAGGAATCGAATTTGGGCAAAAGAAAGAATAGACGATTTAAAATGTCATTGGAAAGGTGTAGTAAGGGAATTTAAGTAGAGCGAACAAGGTGAAAAGGTGGATAAGGTGCTTATAGCTCATGTGTATGATCGCAAGGACATACAAAAAGAGTTTGTTGCCAAACAAGAAAATTTTACTCAAATTGGACTAAATTGTAAGGGCTTGTCATTTTGTAAGCATTGATTTTTTTTTTTCCTTTTTTTTTTTAATTTGGGATTTGAGTATTAAAACATGAATGCCCTAGATTAGATGGATACTTAATGTGGTTTATATTTTTTTAGGTGTAGCTTTGTGCATTTCTGATTTTGAAGAATGGCAGCCTGTGGAGAGTATTACCAGTATTTTACGTGTTTTCCATTTGCAAATAGGAGAGATACTCTATGAGGGAAAGAATTCCATGTCATTGAGGGAAGAAGGGGTTTGGTTTTATAAGTATGATTACTTTCTTCCAAGTAGTAAAAGGGTTGGACGAATTGAAGAAGCCAAGTTACCTACACTTCATGAAATTGGCTTACCAAATTCTAATCCAACATTAATTGATTGCATATGTTCAAAATTAGTTCTTGAAATTCAATCTGGTATGCGGGAGAAGGGTGGTGCATGTGATCATATTGGTATGCACTTACCATTTTTGGTTTTTGTTGAAGTGTTCAAGGAAGAGGAATCTATTCGAATGACTAAGAATACATATTCTTGCACAAACCCCTCTGACATGTTATTATCCAACTTATTTTACTCTGGATGGAATACAATATTACATCTTATGAATGGAGAGCAATTAACATGTGTGTTGAGTGTAGAGACACTTCATTTTAGGTAATGTTTTACAATTTTGTTTTTTCCTTTTCTTTGAATTTCACAACGTTTGACATCACTTTCTAACTATTTTTCCATTCTCTTTAACCTGTAGATATTCAATACCGAGACAAACTCTCTATGTTTCTTTTAAGTTTCGGCGTTTTAGGCAGATAAGGGAGAACATGGATTGGATTTGGATGCCAAAAGAGAAAGACAATGACGATGGAACTCATTCTCCTCTAATATCCATTGATGTTTTGAAGGATGGTGCACATTTCAAAACATTGTACATGGAAGAAAACTGTAATTTTTTTGAAAAGTAGAAGACACCTTGAATTCGAAGAGGAATTGAGCCTGGAGGAAGACTTCTATTTTATTCACAATGGAAAAAGGGTGAGAATTTGATAGTTTATGTATGTTTCTTCATTTTATAAACATATTTTATTACTTACATATTAATGATTTCTTTCGGACAGATTGGCAAAAGACGAGAGAAGAGCATCATGTGCAAAAGTTGTGTTCATCCCCATACATTAGAAATTAGAGGAAAATGACACAAGGTGAATCCTCTCCAACCATATGTTAGGAAACTCTTCTGATCTTAGTTGTGATCTCTATATTTTAGAACTAATTTTGAAATTTCTTACTTCAATTTATTTTGGCAAGAGAAGGTATGATTTTGTTCACTGAGCTTTTTTCACATAATTTTTATTACTTGTTATTTATTACTACATTTCTAGGCCAATATTTGATGAAATTCAAGTGTTTTAACTCAACCTCTTTTCATCACATGTACATGGAAATAAATGGAAAATCAGATGGACTTTCAAAGGCTATTCTACAGTTGGAGAATGGACAATGGCATATTCAAGAGCTTAAGGATAGCCACCACTTTGCATATTTTCATCCCACTTTGTTTTTAGCTTATTCTGGATGGAGGAGTATATATTAATATTGATGTAACGGGGATTTAGGAGAGTTACTGGTTTATTTTGATTATCTATATGGAAAATTGTTAAAAACTTTTTGACAAATCTAAGTTTAGAACTCTGAGTGTTGTTCTGAGACTAGTTTTTTGCTCCCTTGTGGAATCCAACATTTGTAATATTCTATACTATCAAGAAAATTCCAGATGGGAAGTATTTATTTCCCTCTCTTTTTTGAACTTGACAGAAATGCTTGAATGCATAAATGTAATTCTATCTTAATATGAATAAAATTATAGTTTTTCCATTGAAAAAAATGTATTTTGCTCCAAGTTATCAATTGTTTTCCTAAATTTATTACTACATTTCTAGCCAATATTTGATGAGTTTTTGTATAATGGTTGCATTACCTGACTATAATATGATCCCAAGTCTAGCATATTTTTTCTGGGAGTTTAATTTGTTCCATTCTATTCCTAATTGATGAATATAACAACGATAGACTTGGGGAGTGGGGATTTTCATTTTCATTTTCATTGCTGAGGATAATGGTGTTGATGTTGGGATTAATTYACATTTTTCCAATKCTTAGGAGAATKAKGTTTTTTGAGCTAGYTTATTTGGTATGGGAAGATGYATTTATGTATTTGTAAATTTGTTTTTCTACTAATATAAATGTGCAACTTCAAAGAAAACTGGTGAAACATGGTTGTGCTCTAATAATGGATCCAAGAATATAGAGTATTTCCTAGATATATAATATGTGAGTAATAGTTTCCTAACTCAAGGCAACAACCAACCCTAACCCTCAGGTTTACATACAAAAATTGGATGAGCGACTGTCTAGTCCAGTAAGATTGCTGAAAACATTGAGAGAAATGGCCTTATGAAACTGCAAAATTCCAAAAGTATTCAACATGTTTTCCAAGAAATTCAAATATGGCCACAAAAAATTCAAGACTAAAAGTTAAAAATATAGACAAATCAAGAATTAAAGGAAAAGGACATTCAAATTCAAAAAAAATGATCAAGTTCAAGAAACAATTGTTCGTACCTATTTTAGAAAAGAATCACATTGAAGTTTGTAAATTTGATTGAATTTGTAAAGGCATTTTCCATTGGGATATCATTCAAATGGTGTGACAATCCTAAAGTTTGCAAGGAAAAACAATGATTATCTAAAAATTCTAAATAAGAAATATTTTACATTTCTTAAATTAATAATCTCATGGTGTCCACGATACTGGCCATGCAGATAAGAGATACTATAGATTCTAAATATTTTCACATTGTATATCATGCCAATATAAACTCAAGGGTCCATCTTTCCCAATTGCAAAATAGATTGCTGCTGGTTTCCCCCTTGACATGGTTGTTTTTATGTTTGTGGATTGATCACAAGGCCACTTTCTCATTGAATCAATCACTAATGAATGTTATGTACATGGGCTTATAATATCTCCCTAGCTTGTTCCATCTGACTTAAAGAGTCGAGGAATTTGTTATCCATCTCTGGAGAACACCTTTTAAAACCATCTTCTTCCATGTTACTACTAAATAAGACAATGATGCCTCTAGAAGACTTATTTAGCTCAAGACAAGCAACCACAATATGCATCACACCAAAAGACTCCTCCCTTGTAATTTAACATTGATCTCATCTTCAACAACTTCACTACTATTTCCCTCAATGGATTTTGCTTTTGGAAAAGAGACAAGATTTGGCATAGTCTTTCTCATGTATCAATTTCATCTGTCTAAAACAAAGGTACATAATGTAATTTGTCAATGTCAACAATTCAATAGTTGAGATATTTGTAACTCTTTCCTTAGTGGAGCTATGAAATATATACTTTGTTTTCTTTCAGAGTAAAACTCCATTTATTTTATGCCCTTCAGCTTAAATTTGTTGTTTATGATCACCATTAAAGTATATATTGGCTTATTACATGAATTGTCAAAAAATCTTCCTGAAGCTATTCTTACTCAATCATTTCTCTTATCTTCATAGAATTTAAATGTAAACCGTGGAATTATTCCTATGTTAATGGGTATCCCTTGTGCTTGTTTTTGGATAGTTGCAATTTTCCTTGAAAACGAAACCTATACTGCCATGAATTTTCTTCCTTGAATATCTGAGATTGGATGATGCAAACTAAGAGACATTGTTTTCTTGTAGATAGATCAAATTTTCAATCAGTGAAGGTCTTCTTGAGCTTGATATCATGTTCTTGTATTAGAACTCTCTTCAGTTCTTTTTAACTCCCAACATTAAGGAAATTGAGAATTTGGTTGCTATGTACCATAGTGATTCACACTCTGTTTTGTTCACTTGTTATTGAACTGGAACCATAATTGTTGATCTGTGGAATCGTGGATTACATTCCATAGTTACAACATCGATTGAAATTATCACTAAAAGGACTAATTGTTTGGTCTATTGATTCATATGCTACAACCAATGTCTTCAATGTATGCGTTGGATTTCATTTCCTAAATCCCCAAGCATTGAATCAATTGGGCACTTAAAATTGTCATTTATTGAATAGTTGGTGAGTTTAACCCCCTCCATTGAATAAGAAGATATGTATACTCATATGTGTGGAAGCAACAAACAATGTTAGAGATTGTTTGACTGTTGAATTCCAACACTAAATCAATTTGAGGGTATGGTTAGCCTAATCATAGCAATTGTCCCCATTGCCTACATTATTGGTTGGTTCCCATTATACCATTCACTATATATTAATTCACTAGTAGTTATTGAGATGTAAACGTTGATATTTAACCTCAACCATTCACCTCTGTACAAAATATGGTGAACTTCCCTCAGTTCAAAAGGTGGTGAGCAACCTACGACAACTGTTGATTAAGGTTGGTTGTCATTGATGTCAACCCTTGAAGAAAGCCCCGTAGCACAAAGGCTTGGGTAATGGACCCAATATTGTTTGATGTAAATATGACTCATTATTGT
>JZKD02S1674022.1:389843-404681 GCA_000966675.3 Picea glauca | reverse complement strand
TACATGTTGAGTACATGGTTGAGACAAGTAGTTGATGAGTTGGTGAACATACATGAGGTGTATAGTTGATGATGTTGGTACATATTGATGAGTCATAGTTGATGAGTAGTTGACAAATGATTGGTACATACTTGGTACATGGTTGGATGTACTTGTTTATTTTATAGGTTGATTACAGGTTGGTGCATGGTTGATGCACTTGTTTATGGTGCAAGTTGATTACAGGTTGAGGTACAGGTTGATACATGGTTGATGGATGGTTCAAATTTATTAGTACAAGTTTACAGTGGCATATCACACAGTGATAGTGTGATAGTGGTTCCATCATTCTACTTCTACTTTAGGGTGGCAGGATGGGGCAAGGACAGGTGGTTGTAGCCACCTTCTGGTTGTAGCTGGAGAATAATGGGGGTTGTAGCCTCCTTCTGGTTGTAGCTAGAAAATTGGGGAGTTAGAGCTTCCCTCAGGTTGTAGCCTAAGAAACTAGGGGGTTGGAGCCTCCTTCCGATTGCAGCTGGAAAACAAAGGAAGTTGGTGCTTCCAATGAATGTAATTCTTCAAGACATATAAGAAAAAACATTCTGTGGTTTTCTCTCGATTTGGGTTTCCACGTAAAACACTGGTGTACTGTGTATGTGTGTAATTGTTTATTTCTTACTGCTCATTATTGGATAATAATTCTACATTGATATAATATTTGAAGAAAAAGGATTATAGTTACGCTATTACTGATTCACCCCCCCTCTCAATAATCCAACAACAACCCCTCTGGATGTGTGTGTGCTAAAATGGCACTTACAGCGATTGTGCGTTCTATCAAATAGTTGTTTCATATCTCCTGTAATTATGAATCCAAGCAAAAGTGAGAAGTTATTGTAGATTGGTAGAACATATGTAAACGTATTAGTTGAATTAAATGGAGTTTGGACTTTTTTCTCATAATGAAAATGCTATGTGGGCACCTTCAGTTAGCAGTGCAAACAAACCAGTGAAGTCTTCAACCAAAGAAGGAAACAAAGCCTTCATTCTAGGAAATATCAAGTGAACCAAATTCAAACCCCAAATCTAAGCAAAGGTTGCAGAGAAACATTGTTTATTTCTGTAGAGTATCGATATTGATGAGATAGATTGACCATAGACCTACTATTTATGGATCACATATTTCAATAGTAAATACTTGGAAAAGGACCGTGTCTTGGAAAATCCTAACTCAAGTGCTATTAATGCAACATAAATTAATACTGATGAAAACACTTTCTGATGTAGTGTTTGATGTATTTTGAATGTTAAAGGATGATGTTCACTGATCATCTTTGTTCTATTGCAGGGAATTTCAATTCAATATGGGCATGTGCTTCTTGTGCTAAAGAGTATTGGACTTCTTGCCCCAATGCACTGACCATGATAACTCACTGTTATCTCAACATTAGGCCACTATGGCTACCAACCCATCATTTCATCTTGGAAAAAAGAGCATGGTATCTTTTTCAACTATAAACCATCTGCAACTGAAGATAAGACCACAATTTTATTTATAACATTTGAGTCATAGTCATAAAACTCATATAACCATTAGCTTAGTGGGCTAGCTCAACCAGTTAAAAAATACAGTTTCAAGGGGGGGTCACTATGAGGTCTCCCTTTCTAGTATCACCGAGGTTCAAGTCAGAATAGGTCTCGTTGGGTTACCAACTGCTATTGTGGTTGCGGGTTCAACCACCATCCATCTGGATATGTTTTTACTTGGAGAAAAAAAACTCACATAACCATTCATCCTACTTGGTATAGTTACTAAAAGGCTATGGAGTCCCAACAAGTTACAGAAAAGTACACGGTTGTATAAAAGTATGGAATCTATTGTTAGTATGTCACCCATAACACCCATAAATACTATATCTATTTAGGTGGACAAAACCTCTATGCACAACCAAAAATTATAAGAATAAGAAATAAATAATAAAAGTAGAATGTAGTAGTAATATCTAAAAAAGAATAATCCTAGAGGAGGAATGTATAGTGGGATTAAAATTCCACTGGCTGCCCAAAAAAGTAAAAATAAAGGCCCAAGAGGGAGACGAAAAAAAAGTTGAACCTGGATTGATAGATTTTACCTGGATACTAGGTTATCATTCTCCTACAACTGGGTGCAACCAACATACATAGTAGATCCTTGATGGCACATCAAATCTATCTTCTTAGTTTCTTGTGTGCAACAAAGAGAGAGCATAGTGATGGTGCAACACTAGTTTGCTTTGGGAAGTGTGTTGCAGTGATAGGCAGTGAGAAAGTGAGGATGCATGTATGCACTAGTATCATCCTTTTCCTAGATTTAGAACTGTTTTTTAGATTTAGCATTCCAGTTAACTAGAGTTTTCTTTATCAGTTGTAGCATGCATTTACTTAGTACTATCTTTGAAGAAGGGTGTGGATCCGTATGACAACTAGGGCATGACATGAGACTTTCTAATCTACATAGATCTATAGGAGGCACCAATAGGTTTGAATGTTGTTGTTTATCTCCAGTAGGAAGCACAGTATCCCTGACAAATATTTCTATGTAATGGGGCACACTAGTTGAGATGATTTGGGTTATGTTTGACTATGTTAGTTAGGGGCACTTCATGCATGTTCTTGGATACATTGCATTTCCCTATCTTACCAAGATATAAAGAAGATGAAATATGCACCAATATATTAGTTGGAGAGTTTTAGTTTTGAGCTTATGCATTGTAATTTTCTTTTTTGCAGTTTGAAATAGAATACATAAGTAGTTTTAAGTGGTTCTCTTTAGAGTGTTTCGAATATTCATAATTTCCAGAAGTACACGTTTGTAGATTATTATAGCTCAGATTTGTAGTTTTGATGAATTTTTCAAGTTTTAAGCTACCTAGGTTAAGGGTTATTTTTCTGAGTGCAGAATCTGCATACCATGGTTTGAAATTTAACATGGTAATAGAGTACATTCATTGAAATCCTCCAGATCAATGTATGGAATGCACTTCTGCCTATGAGAGGGAGTTGCAAAGGATTTAAATGTGTGTAATGCATGAACCTTACTAAGTGAGTTAGATCCATACCCATGATAGGTTGTTGGGTGAAATGCCCAGAATTTTATAGTGACTAGAAGGTTGTTATTGGCCTGAGAATCTGAGATAGGCAATCTGCACCTGGGATGACTTGCTGATTTGATTTCTTTTGTTTATGGTATATTTGTTTAAGTGTGAATTTAGGGGTTGCAACAATGGCCAGGTTTGGTCTCCAAGAGCATCACATGTTGGAGGGTGCTTCCAACTTTGTAAAGTGGAAATGCACACTGTAGAGTCTAATGCCCTTGTAATGTTGTAACATAGTGTCAATCTGTCTAATGCCCCTGTAATGTTGTAACAGAGTGTCAATCTGTCTTGTAAAATTATTCTCAAGAACAAAATCACCAGTGCTCGCATGAGAAAGACTGATATTGTACTGAGCTATCTAATGAAGATCACAAAGTTGAGAGATCATCTCACTATCATTGGAGAATATTTTGATGAGAGTGAGCTAGTTCAGATCACTCTAAATGGATTTGGTCTATTGTGGCATTACTTTGTTCAATTTATTTGTACTCAAAAGTTACCCACTTTTGAGAAACTATGGGATGATTTGTTAGTGACAAGGTAATATAATTTTATTGATGTCCAACGAATGACCACAAAATTCAGTCAATGGGACTATTGAGTACAACAGTGTTAATACAAAGTGAGAGGACAAAAATGGCTCCTAAAGAAAGTAAGATGCAAAAAGTAAAGAAAAGTATTGATCTAAGCCAAAACAAGATACAAAGACCTATACTGCTATTGGAAATCTGATCTAGGAGGCAAGAATAAAGAAACAAAGATAAAGAATAGAAATAGCATGAACATAGCAAGGCCCACTATGGCTAGCTCCCTGAACATCCGAAACCAAAATGGAGGAAAATTTGGATAGAAACCTATCTGGAAGAGGATATGGAAGAGAATATGGTCTGCATATTATGTTTCTTCCTGGAAGAGGTTATCCATCATCACAACCTTGGTGACCTTGTTTGACCACTGGTGTGGGAGATGGAACAACATAATCGTTGGGGTCTCTAGGATGAAAAAATGGGCCTCACTGATCTATAAGATGAAGTAACTCTTATATCAATTTGTCTCTTGGTACCCCTAGCATAAGGGACCACCTCTAAGAAGGAAGTGATCATCTAGGTGGACACTGGTCTAGGAGAGGGCCCAATAGTCTAAGAATAGAATCTAAGAGCCTCCTGCATGTATAGTTCTAGGCATCTCTAGTCCAAGTATTGAAAGAAACATGAGAGTGTTTGTGACCCCTTGAACAAAAAATAGAAGTGCTCTTGGATCTCACAATAAATGGGACAATGAAATATGAAGTACTCCTCGGTCTTGACCTCTCAGACATGGCACAACTCACAAATCCTATTCACCCAATCAAGATGGTGCTTTACCTCCACTCTAATTCTATGTGAACCCACGCTAAAATAGCTAAGGGAATGCAAAGATAATGTATTAAGTAATTTTGAGTATACAAGGAACAAACAATGAGTGTTCCTCTCAACTCCATAAAATTCTCTACATAAAATTCCATCTTCAGATGTAACTCGCTCGAGGGGTCTATCTAATTGACCTAAATATATTGTATGCATATATCATCTTAGGTGATCATGTTTAGCTCCTGCCTCGTAGGTAAGGGATGGCTAGGTGCATTAAGGGATGGTAAGGGTTGGCCTCATATCGAGCATGGGAATATTCTTCCTGTGTGGATGCAAGGGGAAATGCTAGATCAAACCTCCTCCAGTTTCTCAAGTTTCATCTCTGATTGGCCACAATCAGTTCAACAAAATGATGACTAAAACGGGACTTTGCACAATCAGAAAAATAGGTTGTGAATATTTGAATGTATCTCTCATGCTATAATACCTATGTAAAATATCAAGTAGTTTATTGTACTTTGGCATCTAAGGAACACAAGCCTCCTCCAGTTTCTCAAGTTTCATCTCTGATTGGCCACAATAGGTTCAGAAAAAAGATGACTAAACAAGACATTTATGACACATCCCACTGAGTGATGGTAATGACCAGAACATGGAAGTTTTTGAAAGGAGCAGTAATAGACCTAGACACACCAGCTAGTGACCAATTTTTTATTTCGAAAACCTAATGACTTCTAAACTAATGAATTGTCTAGAGTTGTGCTAAGCTATGTTGTAATTGTGCTAATTGAAATAAATGTTGTCATCCCAAATGTGAGTGTGCCTATGATTGCACACGCACATTGGGTAAACAATAGTTTGGTTCACAAAGAGGATGGTCAATTTAGCATGGCATCCCACCTCTTGAATTCTTTCACAAAACCCTAGGCATACATCATCTTCAAATAATTTCTTAATGAGAGGTGAGGCCATGATTTGTCTGATCTGTGTTGGCTCATACCTAGACACTTTCCCACCCTTATTGTACCTCCTTTTCTGAGTATCACTGCTTCCAGTTTCCATGATGTGAATGTAAATGTGTTGAACCTGCACATAATAGACCTAGCTAGAAAATACTACACACATTTGCAGAGATAAATTGAGAAAGAAGGAGCAAGAGAGAAAGAATTGAAGAATTATCATTAACCGTATTCCACACTCAAAGAGTGAATAATTTACAATAGATATAGGATACATGAGTAACTAATGAGCCATAGTTGTGGTCTAGATTGATCTGGACACACAACAATAGTTACAACAGTAAACTACCACCTAGTCTAGTCTCTCAGGCAGTTACGGGAGTGAACTGCCACCTAGCTGAGTTAACTAGTCAACTAGTCTTTAGTTAACTGACTAAACAAAGAGAGGTGATTTGGTGATGATCCCAATGTTGCATGGTGACAAAACCAATGAAACATCTAAACTCAACTCAACTAGTCAAACTGAAGTGCCAACTGAAAAAGAATATTCTCCATGTGGAATATTCTCCCCTAAAATATAGGAGACTAGATAATGACTAATTATGACTAATAAACAAGGAATAACCTTAGGAAAAAATCCTAGGTGTGTGTGAAGTAACTCCAACAATGAAAATCCTAATTTTCAGTGGGAAAGGGAAGAGGTAAGGTATAATTTGTGGAAATAGGGGATAAGGGACAATCTAGTAGATGGAGAGAAAGTAGTGGTTAACTGTTGTCTAAACTCTTGGGGAAATTGTGGAGAGTAGGGATTGGTGTTAGGGAGTGTAGGTGAGGGAATTTAAGCATAGGATGTGGTTTTGTACAACAGAAAATGGAAAAATATGATTGAAAGATTAAGACACAACAAAACCCTAGGAGATGGTTTTTTACTGAGTTGTATGAAGAAAATATAGAAAAGAAGGGTAAAGGTGGCATGAATGTGGCCCACTTACTTGTTAATGATGAGCTGGAACTGTGACCCGATGAAGAAAACCTTTGCAACGAATTACTTTGCTTCCTTTTCAAAATTGCATCACTTCTGCCAGACACGTAGCAAGGGCTGCCAGAAACATAACGTGGGCTGCCAGAAACGCAACGCGGGCTGCAAATAAGTGTTTTGATGGCAAATTTCTGTGTTCTAATGGTTGAGATGGACCTTGATGGTGAAGAATATTTTAAGAAAACTAAAATGATAATTGAATGGAGAAATCTGGTTTAAAGGAATGGATTTGGACATTGAAAATTACAAGGTTTTCCTGAAACCACACTATAAAGATATTCTAACTCATATTTTTCCTTTCAGACAGTTGCTACATAAACATGCCCCTTTGATGAAGATGATCATGAAATACTTTACCTGTGAATGGAGATTTTCAACGCTGTACCGATATCACATAAGGATGTTGATGCATTTCACTGCCATCAAGCCACTTAACTTGCCTCATTACTTATTCAAAAGCCTAGTCAAAATGATAGAAAAGGTACAAAGCAAAGGGAAAGATCACAAAAAAAAATTGTTTCATCGTGGTTTGGTAAAGGTCATGATCATCCAAAAACTTTCATAAATCGACATGCCTTGGGAGGATTTCATCTGATCAGTTTCTCTTCTGCCCACTACTAGTCAACCCAATAGTCAAAACACTTCATTAACACCATCATGGCCATAGGAGGTTGGCTCATACAAAATGTTGTCAACTAGAAAGGCACATGTGGAAGAGATTACACAGACTTACCAGAAAGGGAAAAAATTTGTTTTTTCCCCTGAGAGCACCAAGAAGATGTCTACACGCAGAATGCTGACTAGGGCACAAACTAGGAAAATGCCTGAGGACAATACATTGGAACAAGTTCAGGAAGAATTGGAGCAATCACCTAGGCATGCATATGACTCCCCATTGCATCATTTTGAGGAGGAGATGCCTCATGAGCAAGAGATTATTTGACCATGCAGACAAATCAAATGAAGAAATTATCAAAGAGCAACAAGCACAAATACAAGAGCTAAAGGATGATCTTGAAAAGGCAAATCACATGGTGGAATTACTAAAACAAGAGAACAAATTTTGAAGATAAATGCAATGCATCAAAATAATTCACCAGGTCATCCATCATCCAACAAGGAAAAAGATAAAGGTAAAACATTGATTGGTCTAGAAGTGCAGGTGGAAGGCAAGGAGACAATAAAGAAAAACCTTGTTCACTCTATAGGTGATGAGTTTGAGAAGAAAAAGGATTATTGGCTTTGGAGAGTAAACCAATACTTCGATAAGCTATTGAAGAGAGCCAATAGAGACACCAAGCTACAGAGAAACATGGAGAGACACTATTTCACCAGGAACCTGATTTGCAAAATTAGGCTCAAAAACATGAAAAAGAGGCTAAGGAAAGACCTAAAGAAGACAAAGAGGAGAGATAGCCTTTATATCTTGGATTATGCATCAATTATTGAGTAAACCCATCACACAAGGATTCCCATAAACAAATTGTAAGGAATTTTGACAATTTTGGCAAATTTTCTCTATTTTCTCTATTTTGACAGTTTTGATGTACAGAAGCGCAACGTGGCCATGCTGGGATTTCTCTCAGAGGATATAAACGATGAAAAAGTTAAATTATTGGATTGGTATTGAGATTTAATTCACATATATATACTCTTTTGGCAATTTCAGATCAAAGTGTTGAAGAAAAATCCAAAAAACATGATAAAAAATAGATCTCTGCCACTTTTTCAAGACCTTCGTTGTGCTTCTGGGAGTAACTTTGGGAAAACATATTTTTCTTTGTCAAAAGGTTTTCATTTGATTTTCTTGAGGTGCCTAATGACAACTAGATACCCTCAAGTTTCGATTGAGCCTTTCAGAGATGGATTTGGAGTAGTGGAAGGCTTTCAAAAGTCCTCTCCAAGGTTGGCATTGTGTTTTTTAATGATGTCGTGTTTCACGGAAATATGACAGTTTTTTAATTTTCTTGGTCAAAGTTGATTCCCACTAATGTAATGTGACTTATAGTGAATTTATATGATGTAATTAAGTTTCATGGGGTTAAATTAGTTTTTTCCATGTTGATTTGGTGATATTTAATGCTTGTCAAAGTCACATTGAGTTAGTTGAGCTATTGGCCAGTTTTTAATTGTGCAAGAAACAAAGGCCTTCATGTATTTATCCATGTTTGCATAAGGGTGAGACCAATAGAAGTGTTTCTACAAAACTACGAGAACTTTATGTATCTTAAAGTGACCTCTTGAATTGGGATAAGGTATTCCTATATTAGATTGTTTCATTTTACCTTTCGAGTACACACAAATTTACATGGAAATACAAGTTGCTGCGCAACTAGAAATTTCCACTAGAATTTACATTTTCTTGCATGCACAACATAGTGATTTTTTGTTTCAAACATCGATTCTTGTTCCATATTTAAATGCAAGTCCAAAATACATATCTATCTTATTTATAAACTTCTCAACATGGTTGAGTTGTATGATTCGATAATATGTGTATTAGTTTTCGATTTATTGCACAAGGAGTGTAATGATCTTGCCTTGCAAAATTCAAACTATACTTCCCGCTTAATTTTCTTCTTACACAGAAAATATCTTCATGATCTCTACATTTTTCTCCCATTTGGTGTTTTGGCATTCTACTCTTCTAGCAATATCTAGAGAGAGGAAGGTAACTATTTGCCTCAAAACCTTATTTCCTTATGGACCATATTGATATGCACTTGCTTCTCAATGTTTGTAGGTTCACTATATGTAAAATATGTGTTTAAACTTATGCATATTTCCTCGAATGAACAAAAATCTATATTAGGGGTCTCAACTTTGCAGTATTGAGATTTTGGAGTTTAAAACACAATTCAACTGTAGTGATTCTGAAGTTAGGAAAAAACATGATAAATAGGCTAAGGAAAGCACTAAAGAAGCTAAAGAGGAGAGATATCCCTGATCTCTTGGATGATGCATCACTGATTGTTTAAACCCATCATACAATGAGTCCCAAAAACAAATTGCAATGAATTTTGTCAATTTTGGCAAATTTTTGAAAAGTTTGGTATTTTGACAGTTTTGATGTACAGAAGCGCAGCGTGGACACGCTGCGCTTTCTCTTAGAGGATATAAATGATGAAAATGTTACATGCTTGGATAGGTATTGAGATGTAATTCATATATATATACTCTATTGGCAATTTCAGATCACAGTGTTGAATAAAAATCCAAAAAACATGATAAAAAATAGGTCTCTACCACTTTTTCAAGACCTTTGTTGCGCTTCTGGGAGTAACTTTGGGAAAACATATTTTTATCTGTCAAAAGGTGTCCATTTGATTTTCTTGAGTTTTCTAATGAAAACTAGATACCCTCAAGTGTCCATTGATCCTTTCAGATATGGATTTGAAGTAGTGGAAGGCTTTCAAAAGTCCTCTCCAATGTTGGCGCTACGTTTTTTTATTGATGTTGCATTTCTGGGAATTATGACAGTTTTTGAACTCAACATGGTTGAGTTGTATGCATATTTATAAACTTCTCAACATGGTTGTTTTGTATGATTCGAGAATATGTGTATTAGTTTTTGATTTATTGCACAAGTAGTGTAATGATCTTGCCTTGCAAAATTCAAACTATACTTCTCACTTAATTTTGTTCTTACATGGAAAATCTCTTCATGATATCTAAATTTTTCTCCCATTTGGTGTTTTGGCATTCTCCTCTTCTAGCAATAGCTAGAGACAGGAAGGTAATTATTTTCCTCAAAACCTTATTTCCTTATGGACCATATTGATATGCACTTGCTTCTCAATATTTGTAGGTTCACTATATGTCAAATATGTGTTTAAACTTATGCATCTTTCCTCCAATGAATATAAATATTTATTAGGGGTCTCAACTTTGTAGTGTTGAGATTTTGGAGTTTAAAACACAATTCATCTGTAGTGATTATGAAGTTAGGAAAAAATGTGAACATTGAGAAACAACATAAGTAGAAATTGGAACCTTGTAGAATTAAATTTATAAATTAAATTTATGTTATAGGAATGAAGATTTCCTTCAATGAAAAGGAAAAGAAATTTTAAAAGTTAAAAAAATGTAAAAACATTGAAAAAACAACAAGTGGAGAACCTGGCTTGTGTGTTAAGGTGAGGGTTAAAGTCTATTAGTTTAGATTTTTTTTTCAATATATATTTACTTCTCTTTTCACCTTCTGGTTATGTTTAGGTGGGTTCTCTAGGGATATCCCAAAGAAATTTAATGAACCCATGTTTGTTTTAGGTCTGTATGTAGATCCAAGTTTGTCCCAAGAATCCGTTACCAAACTAAGAGCCAAACTTGAAAAATTGGCACAGGTTGTAGTACCCTCTATTATGTTTGTAAACCTAGGAATAGAGGTTCTAAGTTTATTGAACCCATTGTAGCCATAGCTGAGGTTTAGATAGTAGGTGATAAGTCAACCTTTTTTATTTTAGAGTTGTGGATCAATGAAAATCCTCATTATACATTTTCCATTTGCAGATGAGTGGGTCATATGACATTTTTCAGTTTGACCATATCTTTGTATACAAATTCAACTTGTACTCTGGATGATCTTCATTTCATTTCTAGTATACAACTATCATATTTTACCCTTTTGAATATATACTGAACTATTTCTTTTTATAGTTTGGATCATGAAAATACAAGTACTTGAAAGAGAGACCCTTATGCAACACTACTTGGAGTGCAATAGATTTATTTCATTAAAAAAAAATCATAACATTATCTCTTCGAGTATTCCCGATTCAAAGATCCGATTTAGATGTTGTTGATAGTCTGGCTTCTTTGAACTTTGAAGACAATGGAATCTTGTGTAAGAATGTTTCAATGCTATTTTCATAGAAAAGGGTCACAAAATATTCTGTAGTGTCAACATTACAATTGCCCCTAATGCACTTGGTAATAGGGATTGACATCCCTGGCCGTTGTGTTTGGAAACCAATCAGAAATTGTATCGAAGTTTGAAGTGATTTTTGAAAGGAACTTCCTTTCAAACTGTGTTTTTGCTATTATGTGGAAAGGTGTACTCTGAAGTGATGACTTGAGGATGATGTACTTAAGTTCCTCCTGTAGTCTCTTAAGTTGGGTAGACTGTAAAATACCTTATGTGAAGTACACTACTGTATTTAGTTTCTCTACTTGCAAAAAAAGGAACGACTCCCCTTAAAAATGTACCATGCATTGATAATCATGGATTATAATGGGTTGTATTGAATGACCTTGTAAAGAGAATAATATCTCAATCTTGGTAGTGAGAAGTATGATCAATTTGTTATGTATTACCTTCAAAGTCATTGCATTTTAGGTTGGAAACTTTTCAATTCATTCAAGAAAAAGAAAATCCATGCGGACTGTCAATTTTTTCAGAATTTTGTCTTATTTGATTTCTTTAAGATCCATAAGTTTTGGCATGCTTGCAGGGAGGAAGTGCAGAAGGAATTTACAAATCTCTACACTCACAAGTATTAAAATCAATTTTCATGGAACTTGGTAATTACAAACTGCAGAGGAAGTTGATATGCAGATATGGTAATTATAGTGTGAATATTTCATTGCCCATAACATGATCTTTCTTCCTGTGTCATATTTTCACATTGCCAAAGGACACATTTTTGTTTCTTGCTCATGACTACAAGGGCCAGACAACTAGATGTTGAATTTCTATGAAGAAAAATGTACCAAAAAAATCATCCTTTTGAGGTCCCATATTTGACCTCCAACATTTTTCTTCGCTTTTTGGAATGTATTGTCCCTTCTTCTCTTTGTTGGATTTTTTGTAGGACGTTTCTATGTTTCTGTCATGGTCATTGTTGGATTCCTTCAAATTTTGATGTACAGAAGCGCATCGTGGACACGCTACGCTTTCTCTTAGAGGATATAAATGATGAAAAAGTTACATGCTTGGATAGGTATTGAGATGTACTTCACATATATATACTCTATTGGCAATTTCAGATCACAGTGTTGAATAAAAATCCGAAAAACATGATAAAAAATAGGTCTCTACCACTTTTTCAAGACCTTTGTTGCGCTTTTGGGAGTAACTTTGGGAAAACATATTTTTCTCTGTCAAAAGGTGTCCATTTGATTTTCTTGAGGTGTCTAATGAAAACTAGATACCCTCAAGTTTCCATTGATTCTTTTAGAGCTGGATTTGAAGTAGTGGAAGGCTTTCAAAAGTCCTCTCCAAGGTTGGCGCTACGTTTTTTATTGATGTTGCATTTCTGGGAATTATGACAGTTTTTGAACTCAACATGGTTGAGTTGTATGCATATTTATAAACTTCTCAACATGGTTATTTTTTATGATTCGAGAATATGTGTATTAGTTTTTGATTTATTGCACAAGTAGTGTAATGATCTTGCCTTGCAAAATTCAAACTATACTTCTCGCTTAATTTTTTTCTTACATGGCAAATCTCTTCATGATATCTACATTTTTCTCCCATTTGGTGTTTTGGCATTCTCCTCTTCTAGCAATAGCTAGAGACAGGAAGGTAATTGTTTTCCTCAATTAATTCTTCATACAATCCCCAAAATCCATGCCCACATTTATTTTCAAGAAAACAATGTGCCTTGACACCTGACATTGATGGCTTTCTTGGAAGATTTCCTTGTGTACTTGACATCTTAATATCTTTTTCAATTTTAACATGTCCACCATGAAAACCTTCTTTGAAAGAATGTGTTCAATTACCTCAATTGACTTTTTACTTTCAGCTTGTGGGGTTTTGTTCCATGCAAACAAAATAGATAAATACACCATCTTATCAGCAATTCTCACAAATGCATGCAAAATGCACATGTGCACCCTAATCAATGGTATAGGAAGCACTGCATCTATATTTGGATCAAGTTTATCATGGTTGGAAGGAAGGTTTTGATGACAACTCAAAATACCACCATTCCAACTTCGATCTTTTTGTTTTTTCTTCATGCAATATAAGCAACTATGCATTGCATTTACACCATGCAAAATGTTGAACATACACTTGAGAGTTTTTAAATCAGCTGCAAGGTGCCATTCCACAAAATATGAACCATATCCTTCCACATATAATTTTTCCCCTGCATCATGTGAATACATAATTGATGGTAAATATGTTTTTCTTAAAACAAATTTCAAGGACTCATGGGACTCCTTGTTGACACAAAAAATTCCCAACCAAAAAAGGTGATATTCAGATTAAACTTGAAAATATTTATCACTTGTTTTATCAAGGTTTGGATCTAATGCACTCTTTCATATTTTTCATTGTTGATTAACTCCATCTCATCCAATTTTAGGACAACAATCAATTTCCCACATGCCTCCTCAATAGAGATGTCATAGTACCTCACCATAAGCTGTAATACCTGCTCTAGGTCATACCACAAGTTATTTTTTCTCATTAATGGAATAATTTCACTTGATACTTTATTTTTATTCTTACTTGCAACTTCATGCACTACTTCTAATTGATATGCATCTCCCAAAGAATCAACAATTTTTTTGTTTCGTAGTCCACACTCTTTTTGCACATGAAAAGGGAGAGGAACCAAAATCTTCTTAATTCCGACACTCAACATTCCCTCTCTCAAAACTTTAAAAATACTTGCATATGCTTCCCTGTTGATCCCTCTATCATCACAAACTCCTTGAACATCCTTTACATCAATTGTTAAGTTTGCAATGAACTAGTTAACTACTTCTTTCCTCAAAGCATCAAATTCTGGTTGTTTGAGCATTGATTTAATGTCACTTTTCTTCAACATAGTTTTGTACAAATCCACAATATCAGTACAACTTGGATCTAATATGGACTTCACCCCAAACACCCTTTTTTTATAGGCACCTCCCCTTCTTACCATACATGATAATGGTTTCAACTCTTTTGATCTATTCCTCAACCCCACTGGAGTTTCCTTTATTAAAGAGAGTCTCTTTTGGAGACGATAGCTATCATTTTTCAACATTTCAATTTCTTTTGTTGAGCTGGATTTCACTTGAAGCAGTTCATCCACATGTCTTTGATTCAACATTTCTATTATTTGGTTCAATCTTATGATTTCATGATACTGAACCATATTTGAGTGATGGAGATGATTTAATTTGACACTAAGATCTTGGATTTTTTGTTCAAGGGAAATCCAGTTACCATCCAAATTTTTACAGTATCCTAGAAGACCATTGTTTCCATGGCATACAAACTGGCATAGTCCTGTTATTGTTTTTAAATTGGGATGAGATTTGGACACAAGGTCAACTGGATAAAGTTCTCCTTTCACCCAAAGATCTAAATTTTTAGCTCCAGATTCCCTTAATGCACTGTAGTCAATGTTAGGAACCAATTTCTGATTTTGTTTATG
>JZKD02S1674022.1:329291-355283 GCA_000966675.3 Picea glauca | reverse complement strand
CTGCGCAAAGAATATAACACATACCCAACACACTCAACTATTTCATTCTTGGGTCTCGTGGGGCTTGTATTCCCCACTCTACCTGTAGCCACAAATGAGGGACTCTTTCTAAGAATAAATATACCAAAATGGACCCATACCCAAATTGATTTAGGTCTCCTCTCTTTATTTTAGTGAGTTGTGTCTTCATACGGTGGAGCATACCATCACACCAATTGAATACTTGAGGTTCCAGACATTCAATGGCATATTGAAAATAACTCTGGAGTGCCATGTGCGGTGAAGCACTTCATTCCATCCATGCAATGGTAAAGAGGATGGTTCTGAGAGTAATATCCCACACACCTCAGATAGCCACTTTACCTTTGTGCCTTTCGACATCCGGTTCATAGTGCCGATGGAGATACTCACTCATCAACAAGCCACCACCTCGACCCCCTGTCAGAGTCACACATGCCCCACGACGGGATAGCTCCATCATAAAGTAAATATCCTCAATGTCCAAGTAAAGTACATGAACCCCCACATGAAATACTTTCTATTCCATGTCCCACATATGGAATAGGTACTCTAATAGTCTCCGTTGGGCTCTCATGCCCTGGATCTTGAAAAATTTCAATAGGCCACATTGTCGAAGAGCATCAATGGTTCTTGGATCATTCAAAGCCATAGATCCATCATATTCATGCTCACATTCTCTCCATTCCAACATTTTTGCAATCAAACACCTAAATGGAAGTAAGAGAGGGAAGTTAACACCCTTATCCAGCTTTTTTGGAATTATTTTTTGTTTAACGCTTTCTTTTTAATGGCCGAAGTGTCCTCAGACACACAATTTTATTAATAAGAAAATAAATTACATAATAAACTTTGCAAGAGTTTACACCCGAACAACTCAATACACTTGCAAAGAGCTATATATAAGCTAAATGTCCTAACAAACTCAAGATATGGATCACTTATTAAATAAACAAGTGTCCATTTACAATAAATGTTATCTTAACAATCTTAAAACAATACTCCTAATTTAGAGCCTAAGATACGACACCTCTTTAGAGTCATATCTTTTACAACAATAAAGTATTTCTAAAAGTCTACATTTATTTATTAAATGTTCTAGATTATTAATTTTAATATTCTAAATTAATAATCTTTTTATTCTAACTTTATAAACTATGATAATCGTATTTTGGATTATCTAACACTTTTCCTTTTTGGTTTTCAGACGCTGCAACTGAGCTTCAGTTACAGTTCAGGATTTCCGTAGGCAAGCCATTGGGCACCTATGAAAATTCTTGATTTCCACAGGGCTCAATATTGGCCACCTGCGATGACCCTAGAGCACACCTACCGACCCAAACATCGCCCAAAAAATCATTTTTTTACCACCAAAAACAAATTTTAAACCATTGAAAAGGAATAAGGTGAAGAACTTATTGTTTTCACGGAAACCATTTGTCGATTGATCACTTGTGCTCCTCACAATCGACCTCCAAAGAAAGGGGTGAAAAAGGGGTTTTTAGACAAGTTCTTGACCAAATACAAATTAAATGGTAAAAAAGAACTCTTACTCTTATTTATTTCATTTTTTACCCTTTTTTCATAATATTTTATATTATATAAATGTTTTTGGTTATAAACCCTCAAAAATAATAGTCTCGTGTGTGTCTTGTTTCTTGTAGAAAGAAGACTAGAGTCCTAATTAACGGAGTATGGATCTTTGTTCCGTGATTTGTTTTCTCTTCGTTACGCATATTGATACTTTTTAGGGTTTTTTTAGTAAAACCTCGAGTTCACTCTTGTCGTATACTTTTATGAGAACACAATTGAGTATACTTTTGTCGTCCTTTCATACTCGTCTTGGTAACATGAAAAGAGACACACATGGAGTATCATTTAAGCTCTTTTCACACTCCATAAAAACAAAAATATTGTCGAGTGACCTTGTTCTGTTCATGCTCGTAAAAGTATTTGAATAAAATGTTCAATGGGTGATAGCTTATCACTTTTTCGGTCCTGTCGAACTATTTTACAAAAAAGGATATGAGAGATTTATCTTTAAAGTGTTTTTCAGACTCTATAAACATGAAAAAATCTCGAGTTTTCTATCTTTGGACTTGTTAAACAAACATTGAAAGACCCACATGGGACCGAACCACTCCTTCTTAGGGTTCGTTAAAAATACTCTGAGGGACTCGTTCGAAGGATGAGCTTATATCAACAAGCATATGTTATCCTCCTCAAGCTTGTGTAAAAATAAAGAGGTACTTGGCAAAAATGGTGGGGGAAAATTTGGGAAAGAGATGTGTTTTTGTACCTATGTTAGTGGCAGTACTAATCGCTCTTGAATCCGGGTTGGGAAATCCATTTGCCTCTCGTCTGGCCTTCATCAAATTCATATCTTGGGTCATATTTGAGTCAATGCTGCCAAGACCAATGTCATGTCATTCATATGTTCAAGATAAGTCCAAATAATCCCTCCTTGGAGACGTCCATTTGAATTTTCATTTCTTACTATGTTGGCCTTCCCTGTGTCAGTTTCAAATCATTTTCATACTTATCTAACCTTAATATGTTACTTATTTCATGTCAATGATGGGGGATACATCAAGGCCCTCCTTTGACGAGTATTTTTCCTGTCGACTTCAACTCATCATCCGGGAACAAGACTTAGAAATCATTTAGTACCTTAGAACCTACATGCCTCAATGGAAGGTTTCTTCGCTCTCAAAAATGGATTCACATCATTGGTCCTTGATCGAGAGATTTCATTGAGTGTTCAAATTCAACTCATTTATTCACATTCGTTAGATTGTACTAAGGTACCTTGGGAGTCATTGACATCAATGGTGATTTCCCTCGCACTTGTTAACGGTTTTCATCAATGACCAGTAATCAAGTGGTTTCTACCATGTTCGACGTCAACACTTGTAATCACATGGTTAGATTCGTACTTACGAACGATAGGATTGAAGACCCTGGATCTTATATTTTTTACCCAGGTTGCGATGGAGTATTTAGGATTTGAATTGACAGACAGATCCACTTTGTATGTCTCATGGTTGTGTCTAAATTTACACTTTCTAATACATAGATCCACAGTGTATTTCTTGTGGCTATGTAAAATTTTGATGACATGGGTCCATGGTGTATAATTGGTGTCCATGACTTGCATTTATGATTTCAATCACTTGTAATCTGATTATGGGAATGCCTACCTCATAAATGGTATAATTCTATGCAGATGCTTGATTGTTTGTAGGTTCTTGAATGGTGCGCTCCTTGTTTCCAACACACACACACACATTTTACAAAGTATTTCGGTTGTCACATGTTCCAGCCTCATACTTTGGGGGGCATTCTGTTACATATTATTTTGGTCACTTTGATGATGACTCCATAGGCATGTGTTTAGTCTTCCAAATCAATATTTCACGTGAGGAAAGTGGCTGAGTTCTTCCCCTACAAGGCACATTTTTAGAATGATGTCGCAGGATGACAGTGGTACACAGTGTGGAAATCCTTGATTTTCGCAGGCTAATCTATGCTTGGCCTGTGGGATTTCCGCATGCTTCTATATAGGCAGGGTGCAAAGAAGCTTGGAGATAATAAAAGGAAGTAGTTTCACGAAGTTTCTAGAAGGAGAATCTTCTATAATGTGAGGTGGCGTCCGTATGGTTGTGATATTACTGGATTTTTTGATTTGGTGGGATCATCCACCTCCTAATAACCAATTCATCTTCTCCTATATAATACTGGATTTATCATGGAAAAGGTTAAGCAAGGTCAAGCAATATTGAGCAAAGAATAGTTTGAAGACTGTGTGAAGAATCTTGATACAATTGATGCTTGAGGCCTCCATTTTTCCATCAATCTTTGTGGATTATCTTCATGCAAATTCAGAGCAAGTGTATGTGTCTTTTGGAACAAAGGACCACCGAAAAGGGAACTTGTGACATTAAGGAAATTTGGTTGTATCTTCCACTTTTACTTAATATGATACAATGACATGTTTCTTTCCCATGAAATCATTAGTGTTTTATTACATGACTCCTTGATCACGTGTTTAGGTTTCCATTGAATCTACAATTGTTGATTTCACTTTGGTTGGTTTGTGTCATTACAGATCTAATCTCACAAGAGCACTGGAGTGAAGCAGGGACAACAAAGATATAAGGAAGCGATATATAAAGGTATGTCATACACTCCTTTGGTGATAAATCCAATGGTAGCAACCTAGGGAAAGCTTCATGTCCTGTCTTGTTTTGTTCTAGATCCAGGTGGATCTAGGGAGATTAGTTTATGTCCGCATTCACCGATTTATCCAATAACAATATATCTAACCCAATCTGTGTCCACAAAGCCATGTATGTACAACACTATGTCTAATCCTGGTCTTCCTTGGTAGCATAATCAATAACTAGTAGTGCCACAGAAATACCCAAAAACCCTCTTCATTGTTGTCCAATGCTCCTTCCCTGGTTTTGACATATACCTACTCAAAACTCCCACTGCATGTGCAATTTCTGGTCTAGTACAAACCATTGCATACATCGAAATTCCAACCACACTCACATATGGAACACGAGACATGTCCTCCTCCTCTTCCTGTGTATTAGGACACTAATCCGAAGATAAATTTACACCTATAAGAATAGGAACCATGACTGGTTTACATTCCTTCATATTGAACCTCTACAATATTGTCTCGACATATTTTATCTTATTTAACTAGAGTTCCCTGTTTTTCCGATCTCTTTCAATTTCCATGCCAAAAATGAAATTTGCAACACCAAGATCCTTTATGTCAAATTTAGAGGACAACTAATTTTTCACATTCTAGATAACTCCTTGTTGTTTCCTATCAACAACATGTCATCCACATACAAGACCAAATAAATCAAATGATCACCAATTAATTTAAAATACACACAATAATCCTCTTTTCTTCTTATGAAGCCAAGTCCCAACATATAAGTATCAAATTTTTTATACCACATCCTTGGTGATTGTTTTAAACCATACATGGAATTTTTTAGCTTGCATACCAGCTCCTTCTTTCCCTTCATAGCAAAGCCTTATGGCTGCTTCATGTATATTTCTTCTTCCAGATCCCCATGTAGGAATGTTGTCTTCACATCCATATGTTCTACCTCAAAATCAAACACAACAACAACAGATAACACAAATCTAATAGAGATTAAATTGGAAGGAGGAGAAAAAATATCACCAAAATCAACTCCCTCAACCTGGGAATAACCCTTTGCTACAAACAAAACTTTGTATTTCTCCACTTTTCCTTCTACATTCAACTTATTTTTAAACACCCATTTGCTGCCAATGGAATTCCTTCCAGTAGGCAACTCCACTACATCCAAAGAATCATTCTTATCCAGGGCTGACATTTCTTCAACCATGGTCATTTTCCAGAGTTTTCCATCCTCTGAATCCACTGCCTCCCTAACAGTTATAGGATCATCATCAGTAATAGAAAAAGAAAAAAATTGAACAAAAATCAAGTGGATTGTACCTTTCCAGTAGCCTTTTTCCCTGCACCGATATCTTCAATACTGGAGCATGAGGATCTTCTTCTTCGTATTCATGTTCAATTTGATTCATCTTCCTTTGGCTCAAACTCTATTTTCTTTGGTTCTTCCTTACTTGGTAGGAATTCCTCTTTGAAAACATCCTTCATTTCTCTGAATACCACATCTCAACTATACACAACCTTCTTAGTTTCTGGGTTCCAAATCTTATAACCTTTGAGACCATCTTTGTACCCAATAAAGATACACTTTTTAGCCTTGTTATCTAGGTTACTCGTGTTTTCCTTTGGAACATGAAAATAGGCCTCAAAGCCAAATACCTTGAGATGTGTGAGAGAGGGTTTATTACCAGTCCATACCTCTTGGGAGTATTTTCATCCAGTGCTGATGAGGGAGATCGATTGACCATGTAACATGCAATACCCACTGCCTTTTCCCATAATTATTTCCCTAACCCGACACCATTGAGCACGCACCTTGATTTTTACATCAACATCTTGTTCATCCTTTCTGCAACTCCATTTTGCTGAGGTGTATATGCACTAGTATTATGCCTTTCTATACCATACTTCTTACATAATTCTTCAAATTCATTCCTGCATAACTCTCCACCATTATTTGTCCTCAACACCTTAATTTGTTTCTCTGTTTGATTCTCAACAAGAGCCTTAAACTCTATAAACCTGTTAAATATTTCATATTTCATCATGAACAAATATATCCAAGTATTCCTCGATAATCCATTTATAAATGAGACACAATACATAGATTTTCCCAATGATAGAATCGTCACAGGCCCAAACACATCACTGTGCACTAACTATAAAATTCCTTTTGCCCTCGTTGCACCAGAGGGGAATCTTACCCAATTCTACTTCCCATATACATAATGTTCACATAAATAAAACTACAGAGAGAAATTAGACATACCTTCAAACATAAATTTACCATGTAGTAGTCAAAGACCCTTATCTCCAATATGCCGCTGTCTTTGATGCCACAACATAACCTTTTCTCTAAAGATTGTAGGAGTTTTTTCTTCTTCTGCTTCAATATCAGGAACAATGGAAATATTACATCTATTACTAATATTTCTTCCTTGTAGATTATACAAAGTTCCAATCTGAACTCACTTCAAAAACACCATTTCTCATCGAACCATCATGTAGGTTTCTTTTTCAAATACTATTTTTATCCCTGCATTGTCCATTTTTCTTACAAAAATCAAATTTCTGGCGAATCCTGGGATGTCAAGAACACCAGGAAGTTCTCTAATCCTTCTATCTATGAGCCTCAACTTGAATTTTCCTCATCCTATGATTATGGTTGTCAAGTCATCACCTAGGAAAACATTACCTCCATCATAACTTCGATATGCACAAAACCACTCCCTGTGGGGAGTCATATGAAAGGATGCACTTGAGTAAAAAAACCATTCCCCATTATATGCATGTGTGCTTGAAAAATCCAAGTACACATTCCCTCCTTCCTAGGAGGTATTTTCTTCTATAGAGGGAGCACCTTTAGATCCCTTCACTTTCTCAACACTTTTGGATCTACATTTCTTCTTGAAGTGCCCTTCTTTCCCACATCTCCAACCTATGTTTACAAACTTTCTAGGATATTTATATCTACTCTTATACTTAGATCTCCCACTTGAGGAATTAGATCTATTTCTTTCCTGGGAGTGTCTTCTTGCAAATAATGCATCTGTGCTTTGTCCTTCCATGTTCTTCTGTCTCATCTCCTCCAACAACAAGGATGAGACCTTATCATCGAAACTCAAAGTAGTTGTATTAATACCTATGGGCACAACCAGACTATCCCACGATTCTGGTAAAGAGTATAGTAAAATGATCCACTTATCTTCATTTGAAATTTTAATCTCAACAGATAATAATTGACTTACCACAGTATTGATATTATTTTCTTCTACAAAGTCTCTTCCCTCCTTCGACTCTTCATTTCTATGTTCATCTCTATTGAATTAGTGTTTTCTTCTCTAAGAGATATGCATGAATCTCCCTAATGTTATAGTGTGAATTGAAATAATGTCTATTGTTGTAACATGTTCTTCTCCAGATTCTGAAAAATGTATTTTGATCTCGTTGAAGTCCATATCCTATATGTTCAATGGATATTTTGTAAGAATTCTACATCAATTGAATCATTCTCTTGTAAGAATTCTACGATCAAATTATTCTCTTTTAAAATATTGGTTACATTTTGTTTTTAATGTGCTTGTCAATTTTTATTTTCTCAGTAGTTTTGCAAGATGGCAATCAATAAAAACCCCATGAGATAAATAAAAAACCCATGGAAGAATAAAAAACCCATGATAGAGCATTAATTCTTTTGTGGGATGAGATCATGTGTAACTTATTAGATCTGAAATACATAAAATTAAGTTTTTTCCCAACTATTTTTATTAAGTTTCTGCCAAGCTATTTTTTTCCTCAATTCTTTTCCATAACATATAAGCATGCATTTCTTTTCCATATTAAGCATGTATATTATTTTTTGTAACATATAAGCATGTATATTCTTTATACTTTTGGTATTTTCTTTTATAACCATGTATACAAATTAGGGTTTGTTATTGATAAACATTATTTTTCAATAACAAACTCTATTTTTTCATAATAAAACCCCTATAATTATGTATTTTTATAACTAGCACAACCACCTAACTGTGGTTGATGAATGTAGATATGTGTATTTAGTTTACAAACCCTAACTCTATTATAATATAATCCTAATTCTAGCATAAACCCTAACCTTAACATAACCCTAACCCTAGCATAATTTTAGATCATTTTAATGATACATTATTATTTTTGAATGACTAATAGTTAAATGCATTTGAAAATAACTATTGTATCATTAAAATGATTAAAATCATCTAAAAGTATGCTAGGGTTAAGGTTATATTAAAGTTGCTAAAATTAAGATTATCTTAGAGTAGAGTTATGGATTGTAAATTAAATACACCTATCAGCGTTCATCAACGACAATTATGCGACTGTGCTATTTAAGTATAACTCTCTTTTAACATTCAAAAATCATGAAAAAGTTAATAGAAATTTCCCCACTAAACTTCCAATTTCTTAAACTCTAACAATTATATGTATGCACTCTTATATTCAATCATAAAATTGTGAAAAAATAAGTTTAAAGATTGTAAATTAAATACACCTATCAACCTTCATCAACCACAATTATATTGTTGTGCTAATTAAATATAACTCTCGTTCGACATTCAAAAATCATAAAAAATTTAATGGAAACTTCCCAACCAAAATTTTGATTTCTTAAACTCTAACAATTATATGTATTCACTCTTATATACATTAATAAATTTATGAAGGGATATAGATTGGCATAAATATCACCTCATTCAAGATATAAACTGAGTATCTAGTCCCTATCATTGAAAGGAATATATATATTACAATCCAATAACATCAATTTACCCATGTCACTGCACAAACAACTCATCTGATGTGTTTGTTTAGATAGAATTGCATTTTTAGTATAAAATTTCTCCAAGTATATTTTTTGAAATTTCAACATGACACCTAACACGAGTGTCGTGATACTTATATGATTAGTATAATGCACTCATTAATTATTAATCTGGGAATCGTAATCAACAGAGTTACAAGACACCAGTAAGAAAGGTAATTCTAATGTCACGAGCATATAACTATTGTAAATTATGCATTCTGGAAACAAAGAAAGCTAAGAAACCGAAACGCACTTTGGTTTTCTTTCACAGAGAGACTATCTACTCCATTATGGCACATGCATGTATGAGATAGAGTTCTTTTAACAAATCAACTCTGCTATCTGACCCAGAAAGTTAACTATGCAATCACACTTCTGAAAGGGAAATCACAAATCAATCATCAAGACATAACATGGGTAGTTCAATAGTCAATATATTGAGTATGTTGTGGTTCACAATGTGTTGTTGTGAACTTCACTAGTTCTCCTTCAAATATGTCTAGCTACTGTTGCTAACATTCATATCCATGAAACAAAATCAAATCCATAAAACAGAGAGAGCATATGCAAAACAAAGTAAGTAAAGATCTCTAAACAATCATATAATCGAAACTCTAAACTGAACTATACTGCTATCATCTAAAAGGATCAAAGCTTCAGCTAGTTTAACATCTGTACTATTGAAATCAACTACTAACACTAATCTATAAGGATGATGACCTTTGTTGGGTGGTGGGCCCTTGCCGCTTCAACAGGTCAACGACTAGAGTCTACAGTAAACTTGCTTTCAATCCACACATTACTCTTACTCAAACTTCAAAACATAGAATCAAACTATGCTAACAACTCAACTCACATTCATGCATAAACGATCAAGACATGGAGATAAATGACGTTCTTCTATTAAACTTCAACTCAGAATGTGGTCTACAATTAACGCTACTTCATATGTTGTTTTATGCTAATTCTCTACTACTTCCACCATCCTTGCCATTATTATTTAAACAGTCATAGTCGTGAAACACAAGGAGGTTAAATCTTTAACAGATCAGTCAATTGCCAAATTTACATATTTGGTTACATATTTTAAGCTTCATCCTCATGACAAAAAGTGTATGAGGATGAAGAAAAAACAAACTATCTTAACATAGCCTTGCTATAGCTTTGATGATTCAACAAACATCCAAAAATTATCTTGGTCACGATGTGGAGCTAAACTTGGTATATTTTTCTTCGTGTATTGGTACTGGATCTTGACAGGTGAGATTCGATAAATGGTATCGGATCCGAACAATACACAAGTGGTTGGTACCAAACTAGAACAATCTGTGGCCGTTGGTACTAGATCACGATAGTGAATAATTCGGTACTAGATCTAAATGGAAGGTGCGCTTGGTTCCGGATTCGGACAGTGAAAATATGGCACATAAGTATCGGATGGCTGAGATGACACATAAATGCTGGACTCATCTAGAGGTCAAAGGTTACACGTGGAAATTTAAAACATTAGTACATGAAACATTCAGTCTCCTAGTTCAATAAACCACAAAATGCATGAATTCAATTATACTTTACCTTATGACCTCATCAATGGCTAATGGTAGTGTTCTTTGTCATTTATCCAAGATTAGGTAGGCCAAAAAGGTATAAATGAGGAGTATGATAGGGTAGTGGGGATGTCAATTTAGAGACTCAACATTCCCCCATGCCAAAATCATTGCATGTCCTCATGCAACTGAAATGAACTCAAATTTTTTCAAAATTTGAGACTCCATTCTTTTTACTCCTATGGATCAATGATGTTGATGGCTGAGGCTTCTGATTTCAGCTCCCTTTTTGTGACCCCAACACATTGTAATAGTCTTAGTACCTTCTTAAGCTTATTAGAATTTCCTTCATGGTCATCTTGAAGTTGCTAGCTGGTTTCCTCCAGTTGCTCATTTTCCTTTTTGATATACCTGTCTAATAGTTGGTATTCCTTCACTTCTTGTTTGAGTTCCTAGTTTTGCTTCTACAGCTCCCCAATTTTTTTCTTCATCTATTCTTTTGTTAAGTTCCTTTTTGGACCCATTGTTTCTGGCTGGCTGTATTCTCTTTCCTCCACTTCCTCCCTCATCCCACATAAAGTAATAGTAACTTGTTCCTTAGTCAAGCTAGGGATGTCATCCTAGACTGATAGGTCTTCAAAAAGGGAGGTAAGATCTATTGGGTCTTCATGTATATGAGGACTGACAACTACTTTTCCTTTATTTTCCATGCTCCTTGTGGTTCTTTTACAAGGGAGTAATGGATCAAAGGTGCTCACAAGCTTCATTTTCTTCTTTTCTGTTTGTGGAATGGTTACAGGGAATTGTTCTATAGAATGTTCATCTTTATTTTCTGAGCTATTCTTCTTTTTCCTCACAGTTTTTGTCTTATGACCCTTCTCCTCAAGTGATAATGTTGAGGTCTCCTCCACTAATTTGGATTTACCTTTTAATTCTTGACTTTTTAAAAATCTTATCGACTGTGGAAGAGGGCCCTGCTTGTTTATTGGCTTTATCTTTTTGGCTCACTGTTCTGGAGGATGATGGAGTTACCTTATATTTCTTGCCCTTTTTCTCTTGAGGTTCCTTATCTTTCTCTGGAGTAGGTTGGGATCCCTCTACAGGTTTGTTTTCTATGGGAAGGTGTTGAGTGATGAGGATTTTCCAGCTAATCCCTTGCTTCTTGATTTCATGTATAACTAACATTTTAATAAGACCTTGATGGTAAATGCTGGCCTTCTCAGTTTTGGATAGGGATTTGACACCTCTTACCATGTTGTTCAGACTCATCCATAAAAAAATATGGAAAATCAATTTCAGGACCTCCTTCAAAGTGTAACAGAAGCCTAAGATGATATATGAAGGTTACAACATACCTGCCCTCACAAGTGAGGAATCGTTGAAGACTAGCAAGCATTGGATGATACTCTTCCTTGATATAGTTCCTAGGAATCCCCTTTTTCCAATCAGGGTGCTGATGGTCTTCCTTCAGAAATAATTGGCACATTTCCTTGTTGATTCCTACCCCTTTGAAATACTTGGCTCCTCTGTTAGGTAATCTTGTGGATTCCCTTAAGGTTTCTTCATTGACTGTTAGCTGCATATTTCCTATATGCACAATCTCTCCATCATAACCTTGAATAAATGCTTGAGATACCTTCTCATGACAACCTGTGAATTTCTCCAAAAATGGCATCCATCCCGCTCTAGCATACTTATCTCTACATAGCTGGAACTCTTTGGTCTCCCTATAAATCTGGAAGACCGGTTCGTGTCTACCCACGACCATCTTTATGAACTGTGCATGAGAATTGGGCTATGGCGCAAGGGTTTGGTCAACTATGAGGGTAAGGGTTTGGTACCAGATATCATAGAGAGGAGTAGGCTCAGAACTGGAGAAAGGTTGGTAATGGAAAAAATATGGTGATAGTGTCGATAATTCAGACGGTGAGTTTAAGTAAGATGACGCAAAGGAAAATTAAGACAAGATGAGGCTCATATGGATGGCTTCTCCACCCAGATAAGCCATTTCATTTATGCCCATTAGTGCAATGATGGGAACTTTGGGTGTCGAAGCATCATTGTTGTTTGAGATAGGTGATTGGACTTCTGAGAGGTGAATTTGATGTTGAATCGTGACTGGTGACATGAGATACATTCACGATTTCTTAAGGATGAAGCACATTCGTGGCTCATCATTACTAAACATGCTCCATATTCACACTTTTGATGTGATTTTTCCTTCAATCATTTTCAAGCGCTTATGTGATGAGAGGATTGATTAAGGTTAAGCATATGGGTATGAAGGAAGTGAAATTTAGGTGCATGGTTTTAACACTAAGGTCATAAGATCTAGTATACCTTTTCATACCTATTGTAGTTTTATAAGCAAAGGAAAATAAATAATACCATGTTACCTTTGGTTTTACCATTGTATAATCAATACCCATAACATATGAGATTGCCTTTGTATTTGAAGCTTGCAGATTGTCAGAGTTCATCTTTTTAGGCTAGGGTTTTCTGGAAGCTTGGTACTGGAATTTCTTGTACTTCATGAAACTTCTTTATTATATGCTTGTCTTCTTTTGTGTCTGGTTCTATAAGGTTGTAGGGTGAACATGCTAGTTTCTGAAGATGAGATGTGAGTCTGAAAAAGAGTTCTAAAAAGAGATCTTTGACCCTCCCCCATGCTAAGGATGTTGCATATCCTTATGCAAGAAGATTTAACACCTTGTATCATAATGGAAGAAAAATGATGAGAGAAAAGAAACCAAATCAAATTCCAAAAGGACATTTATCACCTAGCATATGATCACATGCCTAAAAATTTTGAAATTGCCTTTCTTTTGATGACTTATTGACAAGGGTAGCATTCAACAGTTAAAATAGGGAGGTTTTTATATTTTTTCCAGTAGAGTAATTCCAACCTAACTTGCTTCAGAGATTTACTATCATTAGATGTTATGGATAAATTTCACAGTATAAGTAGATTAGACTCCCTAGTTAGTGCTCCACTCTTAAGAAGTTTCCTTCTCAGGTAATGTAGGCTTTAGATGTCAGACCGGTAAAGTTGACTTAGGGTAATTCTCAAATGGAAATTTGCTTGTAGTAATTATCTTGTTTGTTAATCTAGAGTTTGTATCTCATAAATGTCAACAGTGACCTTTGCTTGTAGTGTTCATTTTTTAGATGACAAAAGTGAATTTTTCAATCAAACAAGTATAGCTGAGACATTTCTCAACCAGAACCCACTGCCAACAAGCCTGTTTAGTACTCTGGTGGGGTAGTTGTGATAATTGGTGAGAGACATCCTTTCCCTAGGTAGAATGCCTCATTTCCAGTAGGCCTGTTCAGTACCCTGATGGGTTTTCCTAGTCATACCACAGACCGGTACCCGCTGCCAACAGACCTATTCAGTATTTCAGCAGGTTAGTCTCTTAAACCCTTTTTCCATCAGAGACTTCTTGTCCATAGTCACCTATTGCGGTCTTTATTAAAGATTTCTTTTGCACAGTGAAAGGGGAGGCTCGTCTGAAAACATTTTTACAGGCTAGGATGGTATCGGGTTGGAAGGTGTATTCTCTTATTTGAATGTCTTTAAAGATTTGTCTGAAAGGAAAATAAACTTATGTATGCATATTATTTCTTTAGAGCGATCTATATGTATAGTTTTGTCTGAGTTTTTCCATAAGAGAATGACCTAAAGCTACCTTAGGGTATTGATACATCCTCTTCCATAAAAGTTTCCCTAGTGTGCCCATGACAAAGAGTGTTCATATACACATATGTTACTCTTTAGTAAAGATAATCCAATGAATACTATTGAAGTCTAGTTAGGGTGAGATAGTTACTTGTAGGCTAATATATATTTTTTATCTCTTTAATCATGCTGAAATACTAGATAAAGGAAACCTCTATACTTTGAAGCAGATTATGCATGGTTCTTTTAGGAATCATAGGTAAGGATTATGTCTTCTTTGTCAAGCAACATAACTAAAAGAAATTAAAAATTCTTCCTTATAGCCAGCAACAGAACCAGAAGAAACTAAGAAATCTTCCTTTTAGCTAGCAACATAATGAAAAGAAATTAAAGATTCTTCATTTTAGCTAGCAACAGTACCAAAATAAATTAAAGATACTTCCCTTTAGTCAGCAACATAACCAAAAGAAATTATTGCTTTATAAGGGCTTCCATTTAATGCTGCATTTAGCTTCTTGGTTCCATCTTAAGTGGTTACTGCATGACTTCATACTCCATATTAATTGTCATAAGATTTTGAAATATTTGTAGCATTCCTTTGTCAATTAGATGATGTGTCCTAATAGTATCGTATAAGTACCAAACTTCTGGTACTGGACTAGCACAGGACTGCTGGTACTGGACCAAAATAGATTATTGTTGATTCCTACAAACTGATGTTTAGCAAGTTCATGATGGAACAAATAAATTATAGAAATCTACTTACAAAGATAAAATGCGAAGGTAAAACAAAAGGAGGTAAGAATCCATTGTTACCTTCATCTTATTAGCAAAACACAATCCACACCTATGTACAAAAGTTTTTAAAAGTAAACCAATCAATCAATGTGGATCAATAGGAAGGTCTCCTTCCTTACTGATCATCTACATATCTGAATTATGTAGTATACAAGTCAGAAATTCCTCTTTTGACAGGGGTTTGTTATAAATTCTCAACTGGTGACCATTCACAAGTAGTGGAGTCTGATGCTCGTCAATTGTCTTTATCCTGATTGAACCATTATCATAGACGGTGTCAATTTTGGAAGGTCCCATCCAACGAGTAGTTAACTTACCTTTGAAGTTCTTGAATCTGTTGTCATACAACAGGGCCCAATATCCTTGTTGAAATTTTTTCTTTTTGAGATACTTGACATGCCATTTTGTTCTCTGCTCTTGAATGAGGGTGGTTCTTTGAAGTGCTTCCTACCTAATTTCATCCAACTCATTAAGTTGTAAGAGTCTTTGTTGCTGGGCTTCATCCAAGTTCATGCCAACTTGTATTGCAGTCTTGAAGGTTTAGATCTAGAATTCTATGGGGAGAAGCACCTGCTTCCCATATTCTAACTCGTAAGGTGTATGTCATGTTGTATTCCTCTAGGTGATTCTATAAGCCCATAAGGCTTCTAGTAATCTGTCAGCCCAATCCTTGTGGTGTAGCTGTACTGTTTTGGTAAGAATGGATTCAATAACTTTGTTGGTAGATTCTACTTGTCCATTTTCTTGTGGATGGTAGGGTGTAGATTTCCTGTGTTTGATTTGGTACTATTCTGTAACAGCTTTGACTAGATTAGAGGTAAATTGAGTCCCTTGATCAGTCACAATTTCTCGAGGTAAACCAAATCTAGTAAATATGTCATTAAAAAGGAAATATATCACTAATTGTTCACTTGCAGCTGGTAAAGATTTTGCTTCAACTCACTTAGTCACATAGTCAATACATACAAGTATATACTTTTTCTTTTTAGATGTAGGGTTAATGGGCCCTACAAAATCTAATTCCCATTTCTCGAAAGGCTTAATTACTACTTGGGCTTGAAGTGGTATTTGGTCTCGTGTAGTAGGCTTACTCATTCGTTGGCATTCATCATAATTGGATACATAGGTTTTAGCATCTTTGAAAATATGAGGCCAATAATAACCTGATTGCAGAACTTTATAAGCAGTCATTTTGTCTATGAAGTGTCCTCCACAAGGACCATCATGGAAATCTTGCAAAATATCATGAATTTCATATTCCCTTACACATCTCCTGATTACCAAATCTGGTCCTGTTTTGTAGAGACAATCATCGTGCCACATGCAGTTTGTACTTAGCTGAATTACTTTCTATTTTTCTCTAGGAGACAATTTCTGAGGCATATTCCCTGTCACAATATAGTTAGCTACATCTACATACCAAGGGGTGAATGTATAAATAGAAAACAAATTTTCATCAGATAAGTTATCATCTACTGGTGTGTTATCTCCCAGATGAATCATTCTAGATAAGAAATCAACCACAAGATTATCCTTACCTGGTCTATCAATAATATTGATATTAAACTCTTGTAATAATAACAACCATCTTGTAACTCTAGGGTTTGTTACAAGTTTGTTAATTAAGAATTTGATGGTTGAATGATCAGTGTGTACAAAAGCTTGATATCCTATAATATAGTGTCTAAATTTATTGATAGCATGGACTACAACTAACAATTCTTTTTTTGTGACCGTATAATTAACTTCTACTGGGGATAGATTTTTACTGACAAAGTAAATAACATAAGGCATTTGATTTTCCCTTTGTCCAAGAATTTCTCCAAGGGTTGTGTCTGAGGCATTAGGATAGATATGAAAAGGAAGGGACCAATTTGGTCCTCTTAATACAAGAGTAGTTGACAATTTCTGTTTTAGAATCTCAAAAGATACTTGGCATTCATCATCCCAATTAAATTCATCTTCTTTAGATAATAACTTGAATAAAGGGGTAGCTGAGCTTGTGAAATTGGGAATGAATATTCTATAGTAGCTAGCATGCCCTAAAAAGCTATGAACTTCCTTTTGTGAGGAAGGTATTTTGATTTGTGTGATAATATGAATTTTCCCAGGATCAACTCTCATTCCAAAGCCAGAGATGTGATGTCCCAAAACAATACCTTCAGTGAGAATCATTTTTTATTTTTCATCACTTAGGGAAATATTATTTCCTTACACCTAATCAAGACTTTTTCCAGACTGGTCAAGGCTTCCTGGAAGTCATTTCCATAGACTATAAAGTCATCCATGTAGACTTCTACATAGTCATTGGTCAAGTCAGAGAAAATGGCTAGGACAACCCTTTGAGAAGTAGCTGGGGCATTGCAAAGTCCAAAAGGAAGGACCCTATAAGCATAGGTTTCCCATGGGCAGGTAAAAGTGGTATTCTCTTGGTATTCGGGTGCTATTAGTATTTGGTTATAACCACTAAACCCATCTAGGAATGAAAAATACTTCTTTTCGGACAAGGTATCCAACACCTAATCAATAAATGGTAGGGGAAAATAATCCCTATGGGTGGCTTTGTTCAATTCCCTGAAGTCTACACATATTATCCACTTACCATTTTTCTTGGGAACTATGACAAGTGGAGATACCCATTGACTATCTGAAATGGGGTATATGAGATTGGCTTGAAGGAGATTTTGCAATTCTTCTTTTACAATATCTTTGAGGGCTGGATTCATCCTTTGCTGAGGTTGTCTAACTGGTCTGATTTGGTCATTAATGTAAATATGATGTGTGCATGTGTCAGGGTGAATGCCTTTCATGTCTGCATAATCCCATGCAAAGGCATCAAATTGTCTTTGGAGCATTTCAATTACTTGTGTCTTTTGTTCTGGTTCCAAACTAGAGTTTATATATAAAGGTTTTCCTGGGATAATCTCGACAAGTTCAATACTTTCTTCCGTCTCTAAGGAAGATGGTGATAAAGTATATAATTGAGTGATACCAGGGTGCCAAGTTTGTTGAAATTCGGAAATGAAAATGTGTGACAATTCTGCAAAGGACCTAGGATATTCAATGCAGTTTGTATCAACCAAAAATAAACTTAAGACTTGTTCATTCGATTGTTCTTGCATTCCTCTTACTTGTTCAAATGTTAACAGGGGTCTGATGCAATCTTCCTCTCCATAAGGGTTTTCTAGCCAAATAGGTATTTCTTGTGTCGGTTGGGCAGGAGGGAAGAGAACAAGTTTTTGGCTATCTGTGCCATTGGATATAGTCATCTCGCTGGACCAACAGCTGATAAAGGCATCTGTTGTGGCCAGCCAAGGGTGGCCAAGAACCACAGGGTGTCCTGGTTTGGAGGATGATTTAGAGTAAATGACTAGAAAGTCTACTAGGTATTCCCAAGAAGCTAGAGTGACTGTGATATCATCTAAACTTCTTGCAGGGCTAATGAATGACTTATCTGCCAATTCTATCATGGTTTGGGTTGGTCTCAACTGGTTGATTTGGAGTTTTTTCATAGTGTCAAAAGACATTACATTAATTGTTGCACCCAAATCAATGAGTGTGTTTGGTAAGGAAATACCATTAATTTCAACAGTGACTACTGGATTCCCAGGGTCATTATATTTATATGGCATTTCAGAAATAAATTCAGATAATTGTCCTACTACCTGAACAAGGGGAGGTTCCTTCTTCTTCCTTATTAGTTTCTTAATACAAAGATCCCTTATGATTTTGACGTATATGGGGGTATCTTTTATGTCTTGCAACAGAGGCATTTTTATACATACATTTTGTAATTCATCTTCTATATCTTTGTGCAAGGGTGGGTCAGGTTTCTTCACTAATGGTATTTCGGGGTAGGGTGAAAGATTAACTTGTTGAGGTACTCCTATGGACTGAGAAGTGATTGTAATAGTAGGGGAAGTCTCTTCTTCTACATGGGTGGTTTGAGTTTTTTCTTCCTCATAATGTTTATCATTTTCTTCCTGAATTACTACTCTAGGATTTGATTGATTTATAGCCTTCCCTGATCGTTGTTGAATTTCATAGATGGGAAAGGTTTGAACTTCTGCATTCTGTACAGGGTGGGTGGATCGATTATTGGGGTTAGGGATTGGCTGGGTAGGAATTGTTGTTGGTCTAGGAGGGTTGTGGGCAGCTTGGTTTTGTGGTTGTTGATTGGAATTTATAGGTACTTGTTGCTGTTGGTTAGGGTTCAAGGGGACTGTAAATTGTTGTTGTATAGGAGGTGGAAGTAAATCTTGTATCTGTGGTGGGTTAAATCCAGGTAGTAATTGGGAAATGTTTGCAGGATATTGTGGATATGTAGGGTAAGAGGGATTCCCATACACAGGTCCCCTCCAACCTTGTTTCCAAGGTTGAGTTTGAACTTGCTGAGGTGTCCATTGTGGATAGGATATTGGGGAAGGACCCCATTGTTGTTGTTGATACTGTGCATTAGGGTCATAAAATGCATTGGGGTTTTGTGCTCTCCAAGGTCTTCTGGAAGGATATGATTGTTCTTGTGAGATTCCTCCTCCCCTATACATGGCTTCTAGCTAAAGCAAAGTTGGGCACTCAGATGTGGGGTGCTCTAGAGTACTCAGGCCATAGATTTCTATGACATTTAATAGGCATTCTTTCTCACCGTGCTTCTTTCAACATCTAGGACAAAAAATTGTTAAAACAACCTCTTCTTCTTGTTTCTTTTTCAGTTTTAGGGTATCTAATTGGTTGCTGATTGTGCTCAAGATGTCTGTTTTAAAGTTCTCCAGTAAGTTTCCTAACTCAATTCTGGTGACAGTCCTTGAGCTTTGTCTTGTATTTATGATAAAATAATCTCTTGGTGCTTTGCCTGTTTTTAGCTAGTCCTCTTGAGTATCTTCTACAATAATCTGCGATATTTGAGAAAGGATTTTGGTGCACATATCCTGAACTTAACAAGTTTAAAACTTTTATGCATTCATCTCTAATGCCTTTCAAAAATAAAGTTCTTACTATAGTTGGGTCTGTGGTGAATAATTTTGATTTCTGGTAGTTGTATAAGAACCTTTCTAAGTAGTCTTCAGGGCTTTCATCTTCTGTTTGTTGCATTTTAAAAATGTCATTTTTAGCATTATCCTTACAATAGCCTTGGTATATCTGTAAGAATGTATCTTTCATCTGATCCCAAGAGAGAATTTTATTTTCTCCGAAGCTCATGAACCATCTTAAGGTTGAATCTTTCATTGTGGTAGGGAATAGCTTAAGTTTCTAGGCATTGTGTGAGTAGTTATCTCTTTTACATAATATGTCAAATTCGAATAAAAATAAGTCTGGATATTTAGTTGACATACCTCTGAAAGTGGGTAACGATGATAGTGGGATGTTTTTCATGCTGATGTTTCTGGAAATATCCAAGATTGGAAACCCAAAGGTCTCAGTTTTAGTGGTTGCATTTCCTTCTTCTGCCATTTCACTAGGTGTTCCTCCTCCACTGATGGATGGTTCAAAAACTAGGTTTTGTGTGTCTCCTTCAACAAACTCACGTTCTATCTGCCCCAATACTGATTTTTCTGTTTTAGGTTCTTCCTCTGGAGCCTCACTGGCTTCCCTTGAACTTTCTCCTGTTGGAATTTTTCCTGCACCAATGTCAGTTGGATTAGTGGGGGGGAGGTTGTTTTTGAATATTTAGAGCTTACAAATCTACCTTTATTATCTCTATATCTATGAATAAAATGGAAATTTGATTCTTAACTGAATTGAAAGTCCTAATTCTATCTAGATGGTAAGAAGGCGACCTGGATTCGGAGAACCCCACTCTAGTGACCGCATGGCTCTTCGCTCATGTATTAAACATTTTATCCTCCTCCCTCAAGAAACCTTTAAAATCATTCAAAAACTATGCAAACAATCTAAGCTAAAAAAAAATCACTTCTTACCGTTTGCAACTCCCCGACAACAGTGCCAAAATGTCGTGCTACTTATATGATTAGTATAATGCACTCATTAATTATCAATCCAGGATTCATAATCAACAGAGTTACAAGACACTAGTAAGAAAGGTAATTCTAATGTCATGAGCATAGAACTATTCTAAATTATGCATGTTGGAAACAAGGCAAGCTAACAAACTGAAACACACTTTGGTTGTCTTTCACAGAGAGGCTATCTACTCGATTATGGCACATGCAAGTATGAGATAGAGTTATTTTGACAGATCAACTCTACTATCTGACCCAACAAGTTAACCATGCAATCACACTTCTGAAAGGGAAATTACACATCAATCATCAAGACATAGCATGGGTAGTTCAATAGTCAATGTACTGAGTATGTTGTGGTTCACAATGTGTTGTTGTGAACTTCACTAGTTCTCCTTCAAATATTTCTGACTACTGCTGCCAACATTCATATCTATGAAACAAAATCAAATCCATAAAATAGAGAGAGCATATGAAAAACAAAGTAAGTAAAGATCTCTAAAAAATCATATAATCAAAACTCTAAACTGAACTATACTGCTATCATCTGAAAGGATCAAAGCTTCAGCTAGTCTAACATCTATACTATTGAAATCAACTACTAACACTAATCTATAAGGATGTTGGCCTTTGTTGGGTGGTGGGACCTTGCTGCTTCAACAGGTTAGTGACTAGAGTCTACAATAAACTTATTTTCAATCCACACATTACTCTTACTCAAACTTCAAAACATAGAATCAAACTATGTTAACAACTCAACTCACATTCATTAAAAAACAATCAATACATGGAGATAAATGACGTTCTTCTATTAAACTTCAACTTAGAATATGGTCTACAATATGTAATGTTGCTTCATATATTTTTTTATGCTAATTCTCTACTACTTCCACCATCCTTGCCATGAATATTTAAACAGTCTTAGTCGTGAAACACAAGGAGGTGAAATCTTTAGCAGATCAGTCAATTGCCAAATTTACATATTTGGTTACATATTTTAAGATTCATCCTCATGACACGAAGTGTATGAGGATGAAGAAAAAACAAACTAGCTTAACATAGTCTTTCTATAGCTTTGATGATTCAACAAACATCCAAAAATTATCTTGGTCATGATGTGGAGCTAAACTTGGTATATTCTGCTTCCTGTATTGGTACCAGATCGTGACAGGTGAGATTCAACAAATGGTACCGGATCCGAACAATATGCAAGTGGTTGGTACCAAACTAGAACAGTTTGCCGCCATTGGTACCAGATCACGACAGTGAATAATTTAGTACTGGATCTGAATGGAAGGTGCGCTTGGTAACGGATTCAGATAGTGACAATCTGGCGCGTAAGTATTGGATGGCTGAGATGACACAGAAATGTCGAACTCATCTAGAGGTCAAAGGTTACATGTGGAAATTTAAAACATTAGTACATGAAACATTTAGTTTCCTAGATCAATAAACCACAAAATGCATGAATTCAATTATACTTTACCTTATGACCTCATCAATGGCTAATGGTAGTGTTCTTTGTCATTTATCCAAGCTTAGGTAGGCCAAAAAGGTATAAATCACGAGTATGATAGGGTAGTGGGGATGTCAATTTAGAGTCTCAACAACGAGCTTGAAACTTGAAACATTGAGTTGCAATTCACACTCTTTAATGGTTAATGGATGGAGAGATTGTTTTTTAACTCATTATAGTTTACTTTGAAGTTCTATATATTTATGCCGAAGATATATCTTAGTGTTATCTTTTGTAGAACACTGTCAACAAATTGACAGGTATTGCAAAACCACCATTTTCCTCCACCTGTCAATTAGACAAAACCTATCAACTAATACTACTACCTCCTTTGCTCTCCATGTCCCTACTCCTGTGAGTTGGATTTAACTCTTCATACTACTTCAATTGTCAAAGTTAACTATCCACCTATCCCTGCTGTTCTTTTTCACCTTTGATGTCTGTCGGGCCTTCTTCGTTTTCTGTCAGATTCGATTAGACATAAGCATAGTCTATATTAGTTTGGGATGACATGAGCTATACCTTCGATGCCTTCTCTTTCTATGTTTCTTACTACTCCTTCTCTCCTCTTCAGAATCCGACTCTAAAGATGTTCCAGAAGACTTAGACTCACTAGCACTTGTACCAGTTTCATAGTTCGACCCTTCGAAAAAAAATTCGCTAGTGCTTGAAAATACAGATGCCTCACTCATAAGACTGTCGCTGCTTTCATCATAATCTCCCTTCCTTTTAGTCTTCTTTTTCTGTCTTTTGTTCTTGCTCTTACTCTTGATTTTGTAATTCATATCCAGCTTCAGGGAGGTCGATAGCTCCGACCGACCATGCCACGAGCCCAATGAATTTTGAGGATTGTCTGTCTTGACGAGCTCATACGATACATAAATTTTCATCTTAAGATTTGGATTTTTTAGCTGTTGTGTTCCGGAGGGACGAGACGTGTAAAATATCTCATTCTTGCATTCATAAGTCCAACGGCTCGTTTGAAAACATTTCTGGCATTTTTTAACAACACTCCCAGATAAGGTTGTGTGTTTCGAATCCTTCCTAACCCCCAATTTCACATCTTTCTCGGTACTCTTCAAATACATCTGTCGCATCCCTTCTTTCCGCTCCTACCATCGGCTAGGCCCTTCTTCCTTCTGGCCATAAGCATTCACATTCCTTGTTGCTACAGCCACTGCTTGTTCGAGATGAGAACGACTGAGACCCTTCACCGCACTCAATGCAACAACCACTTGGAAGTAATGGAGATGTTAGCTAGTTGATAGCACCAGTAATAAGCGCGGGTTGTAAGCACTAGTTAGAAGAGTCAGTTCTTAGTTAAGAGTCAGTTGTCTAGTTGTCTTTTGGTTTGCATGTAGCCGACTCGGGTGAGTCTTTTCCTATATAAACATGTAATCCGTCTTCATTGAATATCAAGAAGTGAGCGTAGCCTCACCGTGTTTGTTTGCCTCGTATATTTTATCTTGGTATCAGAGCCACGAGGAGAAGGTGTGAAAATCCTTGAAGTTCGCAGGTGCCTCCTCTGGCAGGGTGCGGGGGAATACTACTCAGAATTTCATGCATAGAAATTTTGAAATATTCCCGCAGGCATTCCATTCGTGGGGTGCGAACAAATCACAGCCAGAGTACTCGTGGGGTGCGGACTACTCGCAGGCCGCTAAAGAGTAAGGTGCGAGAAAGCTGGTGCATGCAACATGAGATTGGAGGGCGTGGATACATCCATGCAACATGGAGTTTTTAAAAATCCGTGAGTAAGTCAAGAAAGATGTGAGTTTTAAAGAAAAATGTGAGGAATCAAAGGTGGTCACATGGAATTGTTCGTGAGCGAGAAGATCTGTGGATAGGTCCGTGAGCGAGAAGATCCGTGGACTTTGGTAAATTCGGTGTGAACGTATTTTGGTGTGTGTTGAAGTTTGCATGCGTGGCTTATTTTGAAGTTTATTAAAGTTTGAGCATTACAAAGGGTTAAGTATGTTGGTCGCCGCATTTCTCCATACATTTTGTTTGAGCGTGAGTATTAATTAGGGAGTTTTGAAAAAAGGGAAAGAAAAGAGTTTTAATAGTGAAGGAGTTTTTAAGAGTTTTTATGGTTATTCACTTTTTTTATTATTATTAAAAGTGGATAAAGTGCATGCATGTGAGGTGAAGTTTATTAAAAGTTTATTAAACTTAAAGTGGCTAAGGAATTGTGAGGTGAAGTTTATTAAAAGTGAAGTTTATTCAAAGTGGATTATTAAAAGGATTGAAGTTTATTAAAGTTTTCTTTTAAGGACGAAGTTATAAGTTTTTGAAAAAAAGTGGAGATTTTGGATATTAAGTTGTATGCATGCATGATATAACCTGAGAACAAAGATAGATTGAGTCGGATCGGTGGTATTCGAAGACAGAGCAAAAAAACGTTGCACATCCTTGGTGATTTTCTTGCAGAGACTAAATTGCAACGATGGCGAATCCGCTGGCAGAGACCTACCTCAACGAAGCCAACAAGTTAGATGGCTCGAACTTCATTAACTGGAAATTCAAGATGCAGATGCTCATGGAAGGCTATGGTGTCTGGAACATTGCGAATGGAACCGAACTGAAACCTGTTGCGGCTGCAGGTGCAACAACAGTAGTAGGAGGTGCGACAACAATGGTAGGAGGTGCGACAACAACACAGATCCAAGACTGGGAGAAGCACGAAAACAAGGCAAAGGTATTGTTGTGCATGTCCGTTAAAGATAGCATAATTCCACATATTAGAGACGCTACCACTTCTGTTGCAACATGGACATCTCTTAAGGAATTGTATGAAACTAGCAACACAAATCACATTTTTTTCTTGAAAACTAAATTGCTAGGCATCAAGATGGATGGAAATGAATCTGTTAGTTCATTTTTGGGTCGCATTAAAGAGGTGAAAGACGAGCTAGTAAATGTAGGCGAAACGGTTTCCAATACTGATCTAGTGACTATTACCTTAAATGATATGCTAGAAGACTATCACATGTTCATAACAGGTCTTGCAGCAAGGGAGAAACCTCCCACGTTTGAAGAACTGACAGGTATTTTGCTGCAAGAGGAAGAGAGGCGCGGGAATTTGAAGCCTCAGAGTAAAGATTTGGCACTGTGGTCAAATAATAGATCTGCGAGAGGGAGATCAGAAGTAAGAGGCAGAGGAGGTAGTTCTTGGCAGAGAGGCGGTTCATGGCAGAGAGGTAGTTCATCGCAGAGAAGACAATCGCCAAATCAAGGTATGCAATTTGACATGAATGAGTCTAAGAGTTGTTTTTATTGTGGTTGACCTGGACATATGGTTAAAGACTGTCATAAGAAGAAAAATGATGAGGCTAGGAATAAACCTAGAACACATTCAAGTCATTATGCAGAAAAATCTTCAAATCAAGATCACATATTATTTATTGCTAGTGATGATATTGATGAACCCCCGAATTTT
>JZKD02S1674022.1:286854-297185 GCA_000966675.3 Picea glauca | reverse complement strand
TTCAATAGTTAGATCTAGGGAAAGAGTAGTATTCTGTTACGGTTTGTTCCAGATCCAGGTGGATCTTGGGGAGATTGGTCTGTGTCCGCACTCACGAATTTATCCATAAACAGTAACCTTATCTAGGACACAAATCTGTGATTATAATACTTAATAGATCACTTAGCACCGTCAGTTCATCATTATTTAACCAATATGTACTTTGCATATAAAATAGAGCATCACAACATTCACCCTGATCTAATGTATTTAAGCACTTAGCATAAATAAATGGATCAGATATAGCAGATTCAAGCACTGAGAACATTCACCTATGTCAGATCTAGCATACATATTCATCATAAGCAGAAAGAATAAATAGATATATCTATCTACCTATATCAAGCACTTATCAAATAACACATAAATACACCAACACATCACACAAAGCAGAATAACACAGTATTTACGTGGTTCACCCCCACCCTGGGGCTACGACCACCAACTCTTCTTCTTTATTAGATTCAATCAATAATCTACATGAACAGAGCCACAAAACCCTACTCCACATAGGACAAGAGATCTGCACACACCTCACCGTTCCTCCTTCCTCGAGCTAGGTCTAGCACACATCCTTTCACAGTTTGTTACAACCACTTTCACTTAGCTCTATGAGTTTCTCATGATATGCACAGAGCATCTACAAACCATACTTGCACTTAGCACTTAAATTATCGGCCAGGCTACTTATTTCACCTAGCTACTTATTTATACTTTACAAAATAGGCCTAAACATGGGTAAACCCATCGGCCGACATCCCATACCTGTTACATATTCCCAAATCCCAAAAAGGACCCAAAAAGGGGTTGAGATTCAGTGATCTATGCTTCTTGCGCTCCATCTTCAAAAGGCTTTCAAAGTCCCAAAATAGGTCAAACTTGACCAAGGATCTGCCAAAACTTGGTCAAGGGCCAACAGGCCCCCAACACTCACCCGTGACTCATCCTGAGTCACTCTGGTAGGACTAGTTCTTCTTCAAACGCCTCAAGCTTCTTCGATTTTCTGTTGTGATACAACCTTCTATTCAAAAAACTCTTGGATGACTGCATCGTTGATAGGTCCCTCTAGACATTGTTCAACTATAGTGACATCCTGCTCTATCTCTAGTCCTTGGCCTTCTACCTCTGTAAGAAATTGGTATGCCTTATCTTGTATGGTTGGAGCCTCTGAGTTACTTCCATAAATCTGCTCTGGATAGTGCAGATCTATTGTTTGGAGGTCCGCTGCTCTTGGGATCGCTTCATTCTTTCCATAGCTGATAGGGGCTTCAACTATGCCTATATCTTTTCGGCCTGATATTTCTCCTCTTGGAGCTACGACTCCAGTGCCTTCAATTTTGGGTTCTACATGAGTTGTTCATAGGTATAGGCACTATGATCAGTGAGTTGCTTACATTCCAGGGTAAGAGCCTTTACCCTTTCAATTTCACTTCAGGCGATTTCTTCTCTTTGGTCTCTTACATCTTCTGGGGTCTTAGGTATAGTGCGTAGCTCCAAATCTGTTATGCGTTGCTATAGCTACTGGATGGATTCCACGAGCTAGTTCACCTATTGTGTAACTCGGTCTTCTGTCTTCATTTCTAAGACTTTCATAGAGCAAAGTGATCTGTCGACCACTTATTTTACTTCGAGTTGCTCTGCGAGAAACTGTTCCTTTTCTTATTGTAGTTGTGTTTTTTCTTCATCAAACTTCTCTTAGAGAGCAATCTTTTCCTATTCTGCAACACTACATTGCTCTAAGATTACTCCTTGTGGCTATGTCAAAGCTTGGTTGGATTTATCTATTTCATCCTGTGCTCATCGAAGGTGAGCTTTGACTGTATCAGCTAGGCGGTGGAGTTGAGCTGGCTCATCTCCCAATTTTGGTTCTCCCGATGCAGTGGAGAATGCACGGCTAGATTGTAGGGCCTGTTGTACCCCTCAGAGTTTAGTCTCAATTTTATCATACATATCCTCTTGATTTGATTCTTGTTTCTCTGCTATTTCTAGTGAAGCATCTTGTAGGGCTGCTATGAGGAAGTCGAAGTCATCGAAGGTGAGGACAATTTGTATCTTGGTCATGGTGGCCTTCGATTTCTTTTAGGAGGAAGGTTTCAGAGGTGAAACTTTCCTCTTCTATAGAGGATCAACCTTGTCTCCTTGATTCTGTTCAAATTATTTGTCATTCAACTCTTCGCAATCACCTCCTCGCTCTAGTGATATGGAAGCATTTCTAATGGATGTGCTTTCTAATTCTTGGAACTCTTCGGTCTTCCTTGTCCTGCTAGGTCTAGGTGTATCCTATGCATTTTTTGGGCTGGCGATGTCGGATATCTCCGTAGGGTCTGCTAGGATAAGGAGGTCTGCCGACCAGTCCTTAGTGATCTCCTCCAAGTCCTCCTCCGTCAACTTGTAGTAGGACTGAAGCTGTTGCTTGTGTTTGTTGGGGCGTGCTGTGATGTAAATAAAATGTCGTCCAGTGCTAAAATTCATCAAAGGGATGAACTGGTGTAGCGTGTTCTGAGTCATGTGAGGCTTGGAATGTATGGATATCTTTAGCCGATTGTAGTAGGTATGAAAAACAAGATTTGACTACCACTGTTTATTCATATCACTTGAATTCCACAGTGTACTGAACTTCGCGTCCAGTGGTTCAAATGGCTCAATTTTCGGGAAGTTCGTACCTTCTGGCATCTCCCAGGAAATGAAAGCTATAAGGATCAAGAGCCATCTAAAATGAAATTCATAGCCTTGATCTTGGGATATTCTGCAGTCGATTTCCAACTGGTTCACTAGGTACTTCGCCCAGTTCATCTAAAGGCCTTTCGCACACTTCCCTGTGAGGTCGACTACAAAACTGATGACTTGGGTAGGTCGGTTCTTTCGTACAAAATTCCCTGCAATAAACTGATAGGCGAGGCACACTGTGCCACTTTGGATAGAAGCTACCTTGTAGCCTCGTGTTCCCTTCTCGACATCTCCATAATTATCCTTGATCTTCTATGCTAGAGCATGATCCATGGATTTTCTAGGGTAAAACTCTTGTGGATCAGGTCCTTTCATACTCAACTGTGTGATCTGATTGATCAGTGTCGGATCAACTGTTATACGATGGTTTAGCCACAAATAACCACCATGGTAACAAGAAAGCAACATCTTGACATAGGCATTGACTTCCTGGTGTCTACCAAAGTGGGGAATCTTCATGACATTCAGCAGGGTGGACTGTGCAAGGTTCATAGTCCACGACTGGGGGATTATCTTCGAATTATTCCCCTTAGTTATTGTTAGGTACTTATGTGATGAGAGCATGTTATAGAATTTGCGATCTCTAAGGTTGAAGTCGCTAAAATTCAATGCTACAATATTATCTTGGTCTGCTCAAACTGTGCGTATCCACTTTGGGAGGTACGTTGTAACCAAGGTGTATTCAAAATATCTGGGAACACTGTCTCGATTTACTGCTCCGATCAAAGGTGGTATATAGGCAGGTGATATGGTCGGGATCAATTTGGCATTCACTAGATCATCCCTGTGTGTGGTTCTCTTTTCATCTGAAGGCCGGGATGGTCCGGCTCTGCAAGCAGTAGACAGAGAGGCTGGAAGTCCTCTCGTTAATGATGCTTTTACACCTATATACATTGACATGACTCTTTCACTCATGAGGATTATTAGAACTTCTTCAACAACTTTCTCTGCAATGCTCAACTCGTCCAACATACACTCTTGGGGTTAACAATCTCAGGTTCAGGGAATAACTTAGAAACAGTAATGGGATAGAGAGAAAGAGAGAAATGATCACTGTGCAAAATCAACTTAGTTTGTGGGCTCAAAATCTCAGTTGGAAAAAGTGTTCTCAGTGCATGGCATGATGGGATAAATAGGTAACTCGACAACAGGTCACTTGCAACAGTTATGAAGCCTTCATTAACGTTGTTCTATCCATTATGGCGCGGTCCCAATGGTCGAATGGAAAGCTATATGACCATAAATGTCTTTCTACCCATTCAGAGCATTGGTCTTGTTAGCGACGGAAGTCACTCCTGGATTGCTATCAGGAGCAAAGCTCGACGCCCATCAGTTTTTATGTCACAGTTTGTTTATAGATGGGGTGACCGAATGGAAGCCAACTCAAAATGATATCATTCCAACTCTAAACTAGGCCAGGCATGCATGGGTGAGTGAGGTCTTTATAAACTTCATACAATGAGTGTAGTAAAGGGTGAACAGATGGAAGACTTGTAGAGAAGAGTGCGAAGGTCTGTTACAAATGACAGGTTCCTAACAGACTGTAGAAGAAGGCATCCAAACACAAGGTCTTCTTGCACTTAAATACAAAAACCAGAGAATACAATAATGCAACGATAAATCATTTACCATAACAGAACTGTAATAATTCGCATGACTCAGTCAGTCACGAACTCTCTAAGCATTAGACAAAAACTAGATGGAACAAGAAAAAGTGTTTGTCACAAACGAGATATCTCAAATACAGATGCATAAGTTGAAAACTAGAATAGATGCTAAAACATTATAGTAGGGAGCTCTGCTCAACCATCGATGCTTACAAAATGGCCAAAATGCCTACATATACTCTTTCCTTCCTTTCGCCTAGCAAAGGTGTCTCAAAACTTTCAGTGGATGGTGTCGCCTCAATCAAATCTGACCTGCATTGTTTTGTCATACGCCACCTTTAATTCAGCATGGCTCATGCCAGGGGGTAGCTGATCCCTTTGAATGTTTAACTGGCGTGTACAGGTTCCCCTGGTGAGTTGGAGACTCGGCGTGGCTTTCCTGAAGAGAACCGGTATAAGGGACCCTCCTGAGTAAATTTCAACCGGGACCTCCATACTCTGCAATAAATGGGTGACGTGAGGCTTCACCCACCCTCTTTCTCCTTTATCCATTCTAAGCAGGTATCGGGATCCAAATCTCATCGGGCTGGAGTCGACAGAGCACAGTGCCCCTCTTCTGAGAATTAATTCGGCACCTTTGGCCAAATGAAAACTAAAGCGCCCCTCACTTTAGACCTCCTCTCTTATGACCAGGCATCAGAACCATGGGCCCGGTCTTGAGCGCTATCGGGAATTCGGGGTTCAGGATTTCAAAATGAAAAAAACAAAGGGGCGCTTTCTCCTCGAAACTCCGATACCCGATTTACAATGAGCTCCACCTCAATGAGCTAGCCGCTACCGGCGGGAACCTGATCCATATGACCTGGTTCCGTAGTCAAACCCTCCACAGGGGTTTACGCATTCACGATGTCATGATTCACAAGTCCTCTAGACTCGTGAATCTCCGATTCCCGATGGCTCCTTCCATGCTAGCCCTTTGAATAGGCCCTGGTCTAAGTGACCACCACCATATGCCTTTGACCATCTCCATCAGGGTTTCGCGGTTCACATTTTTGAAGTGCATGAACTACTCGTCCCCAAGATCCCCGATATCCCGATGGCTTCAAGTTCTCTGATGGATGCTTTCTTGTCGGGAATTTCTCGATTACGCCGGTCTCCTGCCACGCGTCCCTTCTCAGGAAGACGATCTAGATCGCCTTCGCTGTTCCTTGCGTCCATGATCAGGATCGCTTGACGTTTATGGCTGTGGCCTTTGAATAAATCTCACATGACTGGCTTTCAAAATCCCACCTCTATCTGTTTACATCAGAGGTCTCAAATCGGAGAGGAAAACATCCCTGTACAGGAAATGTCGCTAACATTAGGCTCCACATGGGATAGAGTCATCCCCGCGATGCTCTAAGAACTCTTTCCACAACTTCAGTGCCTTGCTATTGGGCTATGGAGTCACTTATTAGGCTGAAAACATACAAAAAGAAACTAAACAAGAACTAAAAGACCATATTTACAAATAGAGGAGCCACCTAAGGCTCAAACAAAACATTTTTTTAGAAAATGCCCATTCACTGGGCTACTGAAAACCTCTTCACCCTCTAGATCCTGCAACCCATAGGTGTTGTTGGAGAAAATCTCAGATATTTTAAAGGGACCGATCCATAGGGCATCGAACTTGTTGTGCTTGCCTTTATCCTGTCTAGGTGCGTCCCACTTGAATATCAAGTCCCCAATCTCGAACTCCTTCTTCCTGACCTTCTTGTCAAAAGCCTGCTTGATCTTCTGCTGATGACTGTAAGCTGCATCCCTCACTTGTTCTCTGATCTGCTGCACTTCCACTATCTGATGAATCCTTCTGATCATATGATCTGGTTCTCTCTCATAGTCTTGAAATAACTTCGCCACAGGTAAGGCGAGATGATTAGGGAAAACTGCCTCTGCTCCGTAGACTAGTTGAAATGGTGACGTGTCTAGAGACTTATTCGTCATGACACGATCGGCCCATAGAGAGAATTTCAACTTTAAATCCCAGGCTCTTTTGTTATCCTCTAACAATATTTTGATGATATTTATCAAGCTTTTGTTAGAGGATTCCGCTAAACCATTTCCCTGGGGATAGTAGGGGGTGGAGTGAACTAGAGAGATCTGGAACTGCTCACAGAACTTAATTAAAGGTTCATATTTGAAAGAGGCAGCATTATCGGTGATGATTCTGCTGGGACAGCCAAACCAGACTATGATATCCTCCAGGAAGTTGATAATTACTTTGTGTTATGCGCTTCTGGTGGGGACAACTTCTATCCACTTGGTGAAATAATCTATTGCAGTCAGGATCCATCTGTGCTGACCATTTGAGGGAGGATGAATTTCTCCGATGAAGTCCAACCCCCACTGTTGAAAAGGTGTCGATGCTACTATGGGATTTAATGGAAGCAATTTGAGATGTTGCTTTCCTGAGAACTTTTGACATTTGGCGCAAGATCTGATCTCCCTGCAAACATTGGGGATCAAAGTGGGCCAATAATACCCAGCTCAGAGTATCTTGTGGGCTGTGGTCTTGCAGAAATGATGGCCTCCGCAAAGGCCGCTATGAAAATCAAACGTAACCTTTTGGGCCTCCTGTGGGTTTAGGCATCTACGAAATACCCCTAGAGGGTCTTTCCAGTACAAAGTTTTTTCAGTGAGGAAATACCTAACTGCCTTGAGCTTAAGAGCCCTCACTTTTCTTTTTCCCATTCCATTGGGGGGCTTCAATTCTTGCAGAAAATACAGAATGTCACGATACCAGGCACATTCTGCCAGTGATAAGGCACCCTGAAAATTCCTGTTGGATGACTCAGCCTGCTCATTGATGAAACTAATCCCTAAGGCTTTGCAATTGGATTCAACTAGCAATTTGGCTAAACCCTGTCCTTTTATCAACTTGGTGGGATTAATTTCCAGATCAAATTCTAGAATATTGGCGATCCACTTACCTCTCTTCCCATCCATGTCGGGCTGTATAAGGATGTCCTTCACAGAGGCTGTGGGGACATATGAAATGATCTTTGAGTGCAAGACATAGACTCTCAAAGCTTTGAGAGCTTTCACCAATGCATAAGACTTCTTTTCCATGATCTCGTACCGGAGTTATGCGTCTCTTAATGCTCCGCTATAGAAGGCAATAGGTTGCTCCTGCCCTTGATCATTTTTCTGCAACAAAACTGCTGCTACTGTATCATAGGATGCAAAAGAAAATATCAGGAAATCTTTGGAATAATCGGGGTTGATTAGCACAGGTGCCTCAGTCAACGCCTTCTTTATTTGAACAAAAGATTCCCTGGGTTCAGTGGTCCATTTCACTTCATTTCCCTTCCTGAGCATGGTTGTGATGTGTTTCACTAGCTCGGCAAAATTTGAGACGAATCTCCTCAAAAAATTAATCTTCCCCAAAAATGCCTGAACCTTTTTTTTAGATCTAGGGAGTGACAGGGTATGAATTGCTTCTACCCTGCTAGGGTCAATCTTTACTCCCTCCGCTGATACTATATGGCCTAAAAAATTTCCCTCCTTCATAGAAAACAAGGATTTCTTGGGGTTTAAGGATAATCCATACCTCCGACACTTCATGAAGACCTTTCTGAAGTGGCAGCAGTGCTCCTTGTTTGTCTTGGAGAAGACTCTGATATCATCCAAATAGATTACCAAAAACTGGTCCTTCTCCCCTATGAACGCTATATCCATAGCTCGCTGAAACGTTGCTCCTGCATTCATCAATCCGAAAGGAATTTTGGCATACATGAATATACCCCAAGGTTTGGTGAAGGTTGTCTTCTCCCTGTCCTCAGGCATGACCGATATCTGATTATATCCAGAAAACCCGTTGATCATGGATATCCTGGAGGAGCCAATTACCCTTTGCAGTATGTGTTCCATCTTAGGTAAGGGGTAGTTGTCTTTCTTTGAGCTTCTGTTGAGATTCTTGAAATCAATGCAGAGCCTAATTTCTCCACTCTTCTTCCTTACTGGGACCAAATTGGCCACCCATTCAGAATATCTCAAGGGGACAATTATTTGAGCATCTAACAATTTTTTAACTTCCTTCTCCATGATGGGAAGTAACATGGGGTTTATCTGTCTTAGCTTCTGCCTGAAAGGCCTAGATCCTTCCTTCAACGGGATCTTGTGCTCGATGACAAATGTGTCATACATCTTGAGATCTTCGTATGTCCATGGAAACACATCGGCGAACTCTCTCAGCAGCTCTGTGTACTCGGCCTTCTGTTCTTTGGTAAAACTACTTGACAAATTGACAAACTTGGGCTCCTTCAGTGTGCCAATTTTGCATTCGACTGTCTCAGCATCTTCGTTTGAGACCCTGCCCTTTACAGGAACATCATTCTCATTGAACAATCTCTCTAAAGGGACAATTCCTCTCGGGATGTGATTACTGCGAAACTGAATGATCTAATGATTAGAGATTTTGTTTAAAAACCTCTCAGGATGAGGGTCACCTTCCAAATCAGGATCTTGGTCAATATGCAGCGCAAAAAATTTGTCCACTGCTTGGAGAAACTTTTCAAGTTCAGAATCATTCTTGAACACCTTCTAATGCTTGACATTGTCTAGCACTGAGGGCCTATACCTTATCTCAACATCATTTTTTATCATAGGCGACAGAGGAAATTTGAGCAAACTAGCTGAGACAGCTAAAGAATCGGCCAAAGTATTTTCTCCCCTCGGAATGAAAGAAATGTTAAATATAAGAAGAAATTATCAATAAGGTCCCATACTTCATTCCGATAATTCCTGAGGTGGGGATTATGGACGCGATAAGCATTCCTTATCTGCTGAATAATCAACTCAGCATCTCTGAATATTGTTATCTCTTCAATTCCCATTTCCTTTGCGGCCCTCATACCCAGAACAAGAGCTTCATACTCTACCACATTGTTGGTGACTCCGAATTCTAGCTTGTATGACAGGGATACGACTTCTTGACAAGGTGATATGAATACCACTCCAGCGCCAGCTCCTTCGCCAGAAGAAGCTCTGTCAAAAAACATCTTCCACACAGAGGAACTTTGGGGGGGAATTGGGTGATTAGGGCTAGGGTGCTTTCTGATTGGTATAGAGCTTTCAGGGGCATCGGTAAGCTGCAGTAAACTAGACCCCAAGTCGGTGTCAAGTGCAAAGATGGGGTGATTGGTCGGATCTACTTCATCACTGACAATATAGGTCAGCTGGGCTTCTCTGTATAATCTCCTTTATTCCCCTTCGAAGACTAGAATGGTGGCATATGTGATATCCATCTGCAGCGTCCCTCCCAGTTTTTTGATCCACGATCTAGACAACAACATACCGAACTTGGGGGGAATGTCGACTACCACAATATCCATGACCACACTTTTCATGGGAAGCTGAAAGAGGGAAACCGCCAGGTCTTTGATGACTCCTAGGCACTGCACTCTCCTTGACTCAAAGGAATATAGATCATGATAAGTTCTTGTCACTTCCAGTCCCAATTCTTCCATCACTATTTTTGGCATAAGGTTATGGGAAGCCCATGAATCCATGAGGCAGTTATGCAGCACTTTATCATGTATGTTCAAGGATGTGTAGAAGGGTGTTAAGGTCCTAACCCGCACATAGGTAGATCAATGTATTCAGATGTAATACATGTCAATATTAATAAGACCTTTCAATAAAATAGAACAAGGAGGATGTAAGAAGACCTAATAGAAGCTTCCGCTTCTAGAAGGATCTTCCTCTAGATGCTTCTTTTTAGTATAAATAGGAGTTGAGGGTATGAGAACCCTATCTTGGATATTATTGTAACAGAGCGCTACTCGATTGGAGGTTGCCCCCTAGAAGAGGCCTGTGAACATTGCTATTTGATTCAAAGTGTTATTTCTGTTGCTATTTCGTATATCATTTCTGTGTATTGTGAAGATTATGCTGGATATTTTACTGTTATTCTGTCAT
>JZKD02S1674022.1:267815-281812 GCA_000966675.3 Picea glauca | reverse complement strand
ATCTTCCTCTAGATGCTTCTTTTTAGTATAAATAGGAGTCGAGGGTATGAGAACCCTAGCTTGGATATTATTGTAACAGAGCACTGCTCGATTGGAGGTTGCCCCCTCGAAGAGGGCTGTGAACATTTCTATCTGATTCAAAGTGCTATTTATGTTGCTATTTCGTATATAATTTCTGTGTATTGTGAAGATTATGCTGGATATTTTACTGTTATTTTGTCATTTCTAGCATTTCGTTTCTGTTCTGCATATTTTATATATCTGGTATCTTGCAAAGGGAGGGGGTGAGTCATCTTCGTCTTCTACCATGGGGCCTAAGATGACAGCTGGCTTCTCATCTTGAAGGTTTACTGAGTCGGCGAGGGGCTAGGGGGACTCAGATTGTATCATCTTGGAGAGGGATCTTTTAAAATCTTCGTTTTTAACTAGCTCTGAGAGGGGTACAGGAATTCTAATCTTCTGAATCTCATGCTCAAAATTGAAGGAAGGGGTAGGTTTAGGAGCTTCTCTTACCTCATTGACAGGCTCTTCGGTTGCTGGTGAAGCATTCTAAGTATTCTTTTCTTTAGCTGTGGCTGCTGCAGCTCTAGTATGTTTTTCTTCTATGAGAGGTTGGTATGGACTGTCAAAGTCTCCTTCTTTCCTTCTCGATATGAGATTATATCTGTTAGAAGTGTGACCGGCCCTTTTCTCTTTCCCCAACTCATGAATTTGAGCACTCATCATTGATTCTTCATATGCGGACTGCGTCAAATGAGGAAAAGGGGGAGCTTCTCCAATACAGTGAATTTTAGGGCCAAACTCGTCTATCTCCTCTCTTTCCCCATGATCAACTAGGTTGTTTTGGAGGGGGGTTTGAACCCTTTGATCTTCTCTGTCCTTTCCCCTCTATTCCCTCTGGAAATCCTGAGGCATATTGTTAGCAGGTCGTCTGAAACCTCTACTATCATTGTTTTGGGGACTTTTGTACATGGGCTTCCCTTTCAATTCCAACCTTTCTATCTTGGCAGCAAGTGATTTTATCGTTCTAGCTGTCTCATCTGTCGGATGGGGCAGAGGAGAGGAACTAGACGAGGAAGCTTCATGTCTCTTCTTGAGTCGGTTGACAACCAATATGTCAGATTCTACCTCCACAGCCGCATCCTGCATGTGGGCCAGCGTAGTAGCTCTTCTCTCTCAGCAGTAGGTAGAAATCAGGATCAAAGGCGCTGGAGTAAGTGATCATTGCAGAAGCTTCGGAGGGTTTTATCTCAGTAGGGATTCTATTGTGCATATTATTAAATCTCTTGGAGAAGTCAGAAACAGACTCTCCTTCCTTTCTCTTCAATGACCCAAACTCTGTCATGTAATACATGAAGTCTTTTTTATCTCCCCACTGTCTCAAAAAGGCATTATCTAAATCTCTGATCGCATCAATAGATCTAAGAGGCAGGGCCCTAAACCATTTTCTAGCCTCTCCTTGGAGACTATGGACAAAAATTCTCATCCATATGTCTATGTGCATGATAACATTATCATCCGTGAAAGTGTAAAAGGCTGCTAGGTGTTCTTCGGCGGTTATGTCCCCCTCGCCTGTAAACTTGGGTAGCTGCTTAAGGAACCCTTTTTTTGGGAGGTTATTGAGAGGCTGTGGTATCACATGGGGAGCGTATCTAGTGGCTATGATGACCTCTATTTTGGTCATAGGGGGATTTTCTCTGGCCATAGGAATATTGGGTGGAGGAGAGCTCGGAGGAGAAGGAGTTCACGAAGGGTCTACAGGGGATGAATCTTGGAGTGGGGTGGGAAACACAAGGTGATTCAAGAAGGATGGAGTGACAAGAATTTCTCCCTCCAATCCCAGACCAAGAGGAGAAAACTCAGCAGGAACACCTCCAAAATTCAGGAAACGGGAAACTTGTGAAGGAGGTCTATCCAGAAACTTAAGGGAAGAAAATGGAGTTCTTACAGAAGGAGATGGTGAATTACCTATTTTAGTGGTGGAAGCTTCTTCTTCAGGGGCCTTTCCTTTTCTGAGGACCACCTCCGGATCGATTTCAGGTGTAGCTAGGGGCAACTGTGGATGAGACCACGTGTGTCTGCCTCTAAAAGCCACAATTGATAGAGCAGGTTCTCCCCAGCGAAGTCATTACAATGGAGTCACCAGGTGCACAACAAAAATCTCAATAGTTCTGATCTATGATGCACCTTCAGAATCAGCTAATCGTTGTCGTTCAATCCCGGGGAAAATATTCAAGTTCGTCCATGGCAATGGTGCCAGAATTGTTGGCGACGAAAGTCACTCCTGTATTGCTATCAGGAGAAGAGCCCGACGCCCATCCGTTTTTATTTCACGGTTTGTTTATAGATGCGGTGACCGAATGGAAGCCAACTCAAAACGATATCATTCCAACTCTAAACTAGGCCAGCCATGCATGGGTGAGTGAGGTCTTTATAAACTTCAGACAGTGAGTGTAGTAAAGGGTGAACAGATGGAAGACTTGTAGAGAAGAGTGCGAAGGTCTATTACAAATGATAGGTTCCTAACAGATTGTAGAAGAAGGCATCCAAACGTAAGCTCTTCTTGCACTTAAATAAAAAACCCAGAGAATACAATAATGCAACGATAAATCATTTACCATAACAGAACTGTAATAATTCGCGTGACTCAGTCAGTCACGAACTCTCTAAGCATTAGACGAAAACTAGATGGAACAAGAAAAATTGTCTGTCACAAACGAGATATCTCAAATACAGATGCATAAGATGAAAACTAGAATAACTGCTAAAACATTATAGTAGGGAGATCTGCTCAACCATCGATGCTTACAAAATGGCCAAAATGCCTACATATACTCTTTCCTTCCTTTCGCCCAGTAGAGGCATCTCAAAACTTTCAATGCATGGTTTTGCCTCAATCAAATATGGCCTGCATTGTTCTGTCATACGCCACATTTAATTCAGCATGGCTCGCGCTAGGGGGTAGTTGAGCCCTTTGAGTTGGAGAGTTGGCATGGCTTTCCTGAAGAGAACCGGTACAAGGGACCCTCCTGAGTAAATTTCAACCAGGACCTCCATACTCTGCAATAAATGGGTGATGTGAGGCTTCAACCACCCTCTTTCTCCTTTATCCATTCTGAGGAGGTACCGGGATCCAAATCTCATCGGGCTGGAGTTGGCAGAGCACAGTGCACCCTTCTGAGAATTAATTCGGCACCTTTGGACAAATGAAAACGAAAGCGCCCCTCACTTCAGACCTCCTCTCTTATGACCAGGCATCAGAACCATGGGCCCGGTCCTGAGCGCTATCGGGAATTCGGGGTTCATGATTTCAAAATGCAAAAAACAAGGGGCGCTTGCTCCTCAAAACTCCGATACCCGATTTGCGATGAGCTCCACCTAAATGAGCTAGCCCCTACCGACAAGAACCTGATCCATATGACCTGCTTCCGTAGTCAAACCCTCCACAGGGGTTTCGGCATTCACAATGTCATGATTCACAAGTCCTCTAGACTCGTGAATCTCCGATTCTCGATGGCTCCTTCCATGCTAGCCCTTTGACTAGACCCTAGTCTAAGTGACCACCACCATATGCCCTTGACCTCCTCCATTGGGGTTTCACGGTTCGCATTTTTGAAGTGCATGAACTACTCATCCCCAAGATCCCTGATATCTCGGTGGCTTCAAGTTCTCCGATGGACGCTTTCTTGTCGGGAATTTCCCGATTACGCCGATCTCCTGCCACGTGTCCCTTCTCAGGTGGATGGTCTAGATCTCCTTCATTGTTCCTTGCATCCATGATCAGGCTCGCTTGACATTTATGGCTGTGTCCTTTGAATAAATCTCACATGACCGACTTTCAAAATCCCACCTCTATGTGTTTACATCAGAGGTCTCAAATCAGAGAGGAAAACATCCCTGTGCAGGAAATGTCGCTAACAGGTCTAACGGTTATAATGTCCCCAATGCCTATATGGCTTTACGATGGAGAAGTGCCATGTACCGCTATTCTGATATCCCGACGAAGCTCCAATTTTGCAAATTTTCCTTCTGTGAGGTTCCCTCTGGAACCTTCTGCAACTTGTCAATCTTTGCTCTCTTCTTACTTATCTTTCTAGCCTTCTTCCCAGTGAACTTCGTCTCCATATGCCTTTTTCCGTTCCGATTCTTACCTTCTTTTGGCATAGTTACTTCAAAAGGTTGAAATTCTTTCCTAAGATTCGAGGGTGATCCTTCTTCTTTATCTAGAGTAGGTACTTCAATCTTCTGTGGCTCTTCTAGTGTTCTTGCAACTTCGACATCTGGGTCTCTGTTGTTAAATAGCTTTGATCTATTCTTTTGTTCTTCAATCAAGTGTGCAATCCTTCTAGTCATGAATTATTTTAACTCTTGCTTCTGTTGTTCTAAAACTTCCTCTTCTTCTTGCCTTCTGTCTTGATCTCTTTCAATCCAAGGTTTTCCTAGTAGCATGGTAAATGGGGCACTTTTCTCAATAAATTTAATAATCTCAAAATATTCCTATGTAGAAGTTCCATTGGCATTCATAGGTATCCGGGTGAGCTTTCCACATAGGTTTATCAACCTTCCTTTGAATAGTCATATTCCTCCTAATGAAGGAATCATAGCAGGCCTCCCTATAGCTTCCCAAGTTCTCTCTGTCATGATATTCACCTGTTTTTCCTCATCTATAACACAATCAATGTCGAAGTCTCCTATTCTTGCTTCAATGAATTCTTTTTCTTTGAAGATCTCTGATAATCTAACAATGCGGTGGTCATTCATGGTTTCTTTCATTTGTAGCAATACTTTCTCTGATTCTTTCTGGGATTCTATCATAACCTTAGTTTCTGGATATGTCCTAGAGTTTTCTTGTCTCATGTTCATTTCTTCAAGATTATCAATCATTTTAGGACAATCCAATACTTCATGGTCCATAGCTTTGCAGCAAAGAAAAATGGGTCTTCTCCTAGGGCATTCCTTAGCGAGATGTCTCTGTCTTCTACAACTGTAATAGAGGGTTAAGCCTCTCTTTCTTTAAAATGGTAGCTAACCTACAAACATTTCTTTCTAGGATCCTGCATGCATTTATTAGTCCAAACATTCTTTCTATGCATAGGTATAACCTATTTTTCACTATTCTTATCGGATCTACTCATATAAAATATTCTTTCATCTATGAATACCCTAGTTTTCAAGCTAGGATAGAATCTATCAAACATACCTAGATCCATATTATTGAAACAAAAATTTCCACTTATCTTACTTCTATAGAGCACAAAGCTTTCAGATCTAGAACTTTTCAATATTCTTACCTTTATCATAGCACAAAGATTTCAGATCTTACTTGTTTTAATAAAAAAAGTCTCACTTTTTCCTTTCTTAGAGAACAAAGCTTTTAGATATTACCTCTTTTCTTTAGATCAGACTTCTTTTCCTTAGCACGATGATTTTCAAACTAAGTAGAGTACTGTGCACTAGAGCAACAGGTCTCCGCACAAAGATTTTACAATTTCAAGTCGGATCTTTGCACATAGCTTCTTCTTCCTCAGTTCCCAACAATCATAGTTTTAGGTCTCGAAAAATGAACCATTTTTTGGAACAGGGGTAGACCCAGGGTTCAATGCTACAACAATGCACCAGGAAAACCCTAACTACTGGCCCTTTCGGAAACACCTGCGAAGCAGATGAAGTATCACTTGAGGTAGAGGCAAGGGTGGTTGCAGCTCTCAGGTGTCTGCAACCTTAGTTGGGGCACAGATCTGTGATTACAATACTTAATAGATCACTTAGCACCATTAGTTCATCATTATTTAACCAATATCTACTCCGCAAAAAAAACATTGCATCACAACATTCACCCTAATCTAATGTATTTAAGCACTTAGCATAAATAAATGGATCAGGTATAGCAGATTCAAGAACTAAGCACATTCGCCTATGTCATATCTAGCATCTAGATTCATCATAAGAACAAAGCATAAATAGATTTATCTATCTACCTATATTAAGCACTTAGAAAATAACACATAAATACACCAACACATCACACAAAGCAGAATAAAACAGTATTTACATGGTTCACCCCCACCCTGGGGCTACGTCCACCAACTCTTCTTCTTTATTAGCTTCAATCAATCATCTACATGCACAGAACCACAAAAACCCTACTCTGCATAGGATAGGATATCTGCGTGCACCTCGCCAGATCCTCCTTCCTTGAGCTAGGTCTAGCACACAACCTTTCACAGTCTATTACAACCACTTGCACTTAGCTCTACAAGTTTCTCACGATATGCATAGAGAATATACAAACCATACTTGCACTTAGCACTTATCTTATTGGCCAGGCTACTTATGTCACCTAAACATGGGTAAACCCATGGGCTGAAATCCTATACCCGTTACATATTTCCAAATCCCAAAAAGGACCCAAAAAGGGGTCGATATCCCATGCTCTCTTCTTTGTCTTGAGCTCCATCTTCGATAGTCTGTCGAAGTCCCAAAATAGGTCAAACTTAACCAAGGATCTCCCAGAACTTTGTCAAGGGGCAACAGGTGCAACACATTAGAGAGAAAGATATCACTTGGAAGGAATTCAAGAGGTATTTTGAGAAGAAGTATTTGACTAAGAGATATTATGATAGAAATATGAAAGAGTTCTTTGAACTCAAACTTGGCAGCGTGATCATTGATGAGTATGAACGTAGGTTTTTGGAATTGTTGAAGTATGTTTCATTCATCAAAGAGGAAATTGTTAAGATTCAAAGGTATTTGAGTGGACTGCCATCTTCCATTGGGGACAAGATCCAGTATGATCACCCTAAAACCATGGAAGATACGATAAGAAGAGAGAAATGCTTATATGAATAACAAAGAGAAAAGACTACCTTTCAGGAGGCTTGGGATGACCAGAAGAAGTTCAAGAAAGAGCAGAGGTAGAAGGGAAACAAACCTCCCTTTTTCAGAAATAGTCCTCAAGTACAGCCATCGTTTAGAGAGCTGAGAATGGATGAAGTGGGGCAACAAAGGCCAAGACATATGCCCATTGAGTGTTGGGGTTGTCAATGAAACCATAAGTACAGAGATTTTCCCTACAAAAATGGAAAAGTGAGAGTTGTTCATAATGTTCAGCAAGATGAAACAGTGGAGGACATGAGTAGTACAATGCCAAGGATCTATGCAGCCCTGGACAACAAGCAAGATGAAATTCAATTGCACATGATTGAAGTAGAAGGTTTGATTAACAACCAACCATTTACTATTTTAATTGATTCAGGGGCTAACCATAGTTATATATATCCTAGAGTGGTGGAAAGTTTGCATTTGTCAAGAATCCAACATGAAAAGTCTTGGTTAGTGTAGTTTTCTACACGAACCAAGAGAAAAGTTATTGAGTTGGTTAAGTCATGTCCTGTGGACATGAATGGATTGAGCACAAAGGCTGAATTGAATGTTCTTCCTTTAGGTTCTTATGAATTTCTAATTGGGATGGATTGGTTGGACCAACACCATGCCATATTGGACTATCGTAATAAGGAATTCACTTGCCTGGATTAGGAAGAGAATAGAATAACAATCCAAGGAATTCCCAGAGCTTTTGCTATCAGAGAAATCTCAGCAATGCAGTTGAGGAAGTGCTACAAAAAAGGCTGTCAATTATTTGCAGCCCATGTGGAGGAAGAATCTATGGATGAGGTCTCAAAGATTGGATATCATGCGGTACTAAAGGATTTTGAAGATGTATTCTAGGAGGTACCAAGATTACCCCCAAGGAGAGATATTGATTTCTCTATAAACTTGATGCATGGAGCAACTCTAGTGTCAAAAGCTCCTTACAGAATGAGTATTCCGGACTTGAAAGAGCTACAATTACAACTTGAAGAGATTTTAAAGAAGGGGTATATATGCCCAAGTGTGTCACCTTGGGGAGCCCTGATCCTATTCGTGAAGAAGAAGGATGGAACACTGAGATTGTGTATCGATTTCAGACAATTGAACAAAGTAATTGTGAAGAAAAAATATCCTCTGCCAAGGTTCGATGTCCTCTTCGATCAGTTGAAGGATGCGAAGATATTTTTGAAGATAGACCTCAGGCTAGGATATCACCAGGTAAGGATAAAGGATGAAGACATCAACAAGAATGCCTTTAGAACAAGGTATGGTCACTGTGAATTCACAGTGGTGCCATTTGGGTTGTCGAACGCACCCGTTGTTTTTATGTGTTTAATGAATGGTGTATTCAGGGACTATCTAGACAAGTTTTTCATAGTATTCCTAGATGACATCCTGGTGTATTCCAAGTCAAAGGAAGAGCATGAAAAACATATGAGGATGGTGTTGCAGGTGCTAAGAGAGAACCAATTGTATTCCAAGATATGAAAGTGCTCATTTTATCAAAAACAGATCCATTACTTGGGGTATATTATTTCGAAGGATGGGATAGTTGTAGATCCTGAGAAGATTGAGGCCATTAGAGGATGTTCAGTGCCAAAGAACATGACATAAGTTAGATCCTTCATGGGTTTAGCTGGTTATTACAAAAGGTTTATCGCAGGGTTCTCGAGGATATCTCACCCTATCACTTCCTTGCAAAGGAAGGAGAAGAAGTTTCAGTGGACAGAGGATTGTGAGAAAATATTTCAGCAATTGAAGCAACTGTTAACCAGTGCTCCAATCTTGAGGATTGTAGATCCAAACAAATATTTTTTGGTATGCACTGATGCGTGCAAAGAAGGACTAGGAGGAGTCCTCATTCAGAATGGATTCGTAATTTGTTATGAATCTAGAAAGTTGAAAGAGCATGAAAGGAACTATACAACTCATGATTTGGAGTTGGTAGCCATAGTACACGCTCTAAATAAGGGGAGGCATTACCTCATGGGAAGGAGGTTTGAACTGAGAATGAACCATAACGGTCTGAAGTATTTGTTCGATCATCCAACCTTGAACGTTAGATAGAGTAGGTGGTTGGAATTTCTCTATGAGTACGATTTTGATATCAAGCATATCAAAGGGAAGGAGAATAAAGTGGTTGATGAATTCAATAGGAGAGTACACGAGTTACATGCTACAACCATTAGCATGTACCGAACTAATATAAAGGGCAGAATTTTGGAAGTTGCAAATGCAGATTTGTAGTACATGGAGATGGTAGCAAAGATACAACAAGGCAAGATGCCATAGAAAGTGGAAACGTATAAATTGGAAACAAATGGAACACTTCTGTACAAGAACAAAATTTATATACCTAATGTTCAGGACTTTAAACGTATGATTTTGCATGAAATTCATAATGTGCCTTATGCAAGGAACCCTAGATATCATAAAACCATGGCAGCAGTCAAGAGACATTATTTCTGGCCAGGTATGAAGAAGGAGATTGTTTAATACATTGCAAGATGTATGGAGTGCCAGAAGGTTAAAGATGAGCACATACACCCAGCAGGGTTGCCGCAACCCTTACCCATTCTTGAGTGAAAGTAGGAGGTAGTGACAATGGACTTCATCACAGGATTACCCAGAACAAGAAAGCAACATGATTCAATTATGGCAGTGGTGGACAAGCTTACGAAAGCTACCCATTTCATTCTGTTAAGGACTACTCACAAGGCAGTAGATTTTGTCAACATCTTTCTGAGGGAAGTAACATGATTGCACAGAATCCCTAAGACAATTGTGTCTGACAGAGACCCAAAATTTACTTCAAATTTCTGGAAGGGGTTTAGAACAAATCTGAAATTTAGTACAACCTATCATCCTGAGTCTAATGGGTAGACAAAGAGGGTGAATCTATTAATAGAAGACATACTAAGGATGTACGTGATGGAAAAACCATCAAAATGGGAAGACTACCTAAATTTGGTAGAAATCTCCTACAACAATGGGTATCAAGCATCGTTGAAGATGAGCCCATTTGAAGAACTTTATGGTATAACGTGCAATACTCCAATAATCTAGGATAATCCAACTGATAGGGTAGTATTTGGGCCATATTTTCTCAAGAAAATGGAAGATCAAATGCTAAAAATTAGGCAGAATTTGAAAGCTGCCCAAGACAGGGAAACGAGTTATGCTGATAAGAACAGAACCCATAGAGAATTTAAAGTGGGCGATCATGTTTTACTGAAAGTAAAAGCCAATAGAAGTTCCCTAAATCTAGGAAATTGTGAGAAGTTGGCAGCCAGATTTTGTGGACCATTTGAAATCCTAGAAAGGATTGGGCCAGATGCATATATTCTTGCATTACCTACATCCATGACTGTACATAATGTGTTTCATGTTTCAATTCTTAAGAAATATATACCTGATGCTAATCATGTAATCGACTGGAAAGTGATTCAGGTGGAGCAAGAAGATGTCCTGCAAGTGCATCCTGTGCGCATATTGGACCGAAAAAGAAAACAGCTCTAGAATCGAGCCATAGGGCTTGTAAAGGTCCAGTGGACCTGGTACAGTACTGAGGACGCAACATGGGAGCATGAGGATGCTATGCAGGTAGAATACCTGCATTTTTTTGAATATTTTGAAAATCTTGTTGGTGCTGTGTAAAGAGTTTCACTGAGGATAGTGCAACAATAAGGAGAGGGGATTGTAATATACCCAAGGATGAGCCTTGTTGTAATCATGTTTATTAATTGTAAATAATTTTTTTTATACTGGTGAGTCGATTATTGATAAGTTGGTAGGCTTATGTGTTTATTAGGTCAGAGAGCCTAAGTGTTAAAGGCCAGGAGCCTGTTTTTGTATATGTAATATGAAGAACAATAATAAAGATTAAACATCATTGTGTGCAGACTGAACACGAAGAAAGGGTAATGGGGGACTAATCTTCCACAAGGTCAGTAAGGGAAAAGGGGATGAAAGGTTGGAAAGAGAGGCTAAGTGTTGAGCCTAGGGGCTAAGCTTAGGGGATTAAGTCCTTAGGAATAATAATTGATTATTATTCCAAAAGTTATGTGAAATGTATGTCTTTATCCTAAGTTCCTGGAAGGGGGAACGTGTGTAAGAGGGAACACATACTGATGGAGCGCATGCAGCCTCATGGGAAACATGTGTCGGCCTAGGAACATGCAATTTAACCAAAAAATTGAGCTAGGATGGGGGTTGGTTCTCCATTCTTTTGTCGGCTGTCTGAACTAAGGGATCTCTGCGTCTGAGTTCTGTAAGCCTCACACAACTCTGAAACCTGAAGCCTGTGATTTTTTCTTAAGAAGCTGATACATCCTCTGCCCGAACTATTGAGTCTATGTTTGACCTCTGTGTGAATTTCTTGTCACACATCCTGAACCTGGTGTTACCTGAACCGTGTTGTGTCTTATTGATCTGTTTTCATTTCTTATTTCCACACCCCATTTTTCTGTTTCTCTTGTCACCTACGAGTTAACCCAAGATGTTGTTGTTGTTGTCATCCTGAACTTGCAGGAATTGATTTGGAAACTGGTGGAAGAACCGAGTTGTCAGGCCTGTGGTAGAAGAGGCAGGCTATCAGACCTGTGATAAACTCTCTCTAGGTGAGTTAGTTTGCTAGGAAAGTGGTTTTCTTCTAGAGAGAGACTAGCACTAGCTACAGATCTCTAAGAATTCCTGATCGGGCCTATTTTCGAGGCCTAGAGGGGAGGTGAAGCACCGATGTACTGTTCTTGTGAAGGCGTATACTCTTGGGTGGAACATGCATGTGGGGAATGAGAGTCCATGAGTAGTGGGCGTAAGAAGGCTCCTGGTTGCTTTGTGTAGTTTTCCTGTAATCTCAGCCTAGTCTAGGATTCCCTTACCTTGGGTGGATCTTAGTACCAGCTTAGGGGTGACCCACTGCTGAGTGTGATGAGCAGTGTGGTCTAAGGCTAGGAGGTTCATGGAAGGTCTGCACGTGGTTGGTGAAGTTACTACAATTTCAAAGATAAGTATATGCATGTGTATAAATTCAATTAAAATCCATTTCTGTGATGCTTGCAATATTATCATGTATTCTGTTGCAATGATATTACTATTGATTCCATTAATTCTGTATATTAGCAGTAATTATATGTTTACTCTATTAATCCATTTAAATTCATTTAAGTGCATACTACATAAGTATGAGAATGTTTCCATGTAGTAGTGTTCCCCGGTAAGTGGGTTGATGGTCGGGGACGTTACAGATCTTTTCCATCTATGGATTTTCAGCTAGAGGCATCTGCTTGACCCACTAAAATTTATTTTGATTTTATTCTCCTCTTTCTTCATCTACTGTGTAAGGATACATATCTTCTACGTTGAATATGGGTGAGATGCCCACATCATCTGGTAATTCTATAGCATAAGCACTGGCATCAAATTTCTGTAAAAGCTTACATGGCCCTATCTTTTTCATCTTCAGCTTGTTATATGTTTCCCTTGGGAACCTTTATTTCCTTAGATGTGCTAAGACCAAATCTCCCACTTCGAATTGAATCTATCTTATATGTTGATCTTCCTTGCACTTGTATTCCTTGTTGGAAATCTACAACCACTCTTTAATCTTACTATGGAGCTCTTGCATCTCTGCTACAAAGTCTTCCACTCTAGCACTCCTGAACACATTCTTCTCTAAGTCTCTCAACTCAGATACTCATCTTGGCTTCATTCCATACATTATCTGGAATGGGATCTATCCTGTGCTCTGGTTAGGTGAGTCATTATATGTAAATTCGACTTGTGTCAGAATATGATCCCACTGACTATGATGTTCAGCTATTAAACTCCTCAATAAGTCTCCCAAACTCTGATTTAGTAACTTAGTTTGTCCATTCGTCTGAGGGTGATATGCTGAGATAAAATATAAATTTGTCCCCAGCTTCTTCCATAGTGTTCTCCAAAAATGACCAACAAACTTGGTGTCTCTGTCTGAAACAATACTCTTGGGTAAACCATGGAGTCGAAAACAGATTTGCAATGTGTGTTGCATCATTGGTTTTCTGACATGGAATGAAATGTTGGGTATGTGTTATATTCTTTGCATGAGTAGTAGTGTCTGAGCACCTGCGTCGAGTGCACAGGGGGGTTAGAGGGGGGGGTGCTAGGCCCCCCCTCGGGGGGTGCAGGGGTTCGGGGGTAGCGCCCCTGATTTTTTTTTTTCGGGCCGACATATTTTCGTCGGGCCGACATATTTCTGGGACCACATGATATTAGGTGGTTTTTCGGCACATGGTTTTTACCGATGGTTTTCTATTTTTGGTTAAGGAATTAGGGTTTTGGACTAATCCAGGTCATTGGGTTAGGGTTTTGGATGCCGCTGGCTCCTATATGTATATTGTATTGTAAAAAATGTAACACAATGTGTATCAATATAATATATGTTGGTTTTCCCGGTTTGGGTTTCCAAGTGAAAAATCTCTGTGTAATGTTTATATTTGCCATTGTATCTTTTCTGTTCTTTTTTGAATATTAGTTTGCAGTAGATATTGTACAAGGTTAGAATTTACATTTGGTATCAAAGCTTTATTGGCTTCAGGGGGACGCCTTTGTCGTCAAGGGTTTGGATCGGGACTGTGATAAGCCTTGTTACAGTGGGAGATCTACGATATTGTTTTTCAGGTGAAAATAAATGACAAGCAATTCGAAGATGGAGATCGAGAAGTTTAATGGGAAAATCTTTGAGCTGTGGAAGCTCAAGATGGAATATCCTACAGGAACTTCTGCAGATGACTGGAAAAAGATGGATCAGAAGGCAAAGAGCACAATTCGAATGTGTCTCTCCAATTCAGTATTATTGAATGTCTCAGAGGAAGATACAGCCAAATATTTATGGGAAAAGTTGGGGAAGTTGTATCAATCTAAGTCCCTGGTAAATAAACTATTCCTGAGAAAGAAGCTGTATAACTTGAGGATGAGAGATGGAGACTCGGTGGCAGATCATTTGAACGCCTTCAATACTGTGGTAAGTCAATTAGTATTTGTTGATATTAAAATTTCAGATGAAGATAAATGTATCAGTTTGTTGTGTTCTTTACCAGACTCATGGGATAGTCTGGTTGTGGCCATAGGTAGTAATACAACTTCTT
>JZKD02S1674022.1:254431-267805 GCA_000966675.3 Picea glauca | reverse complement strand
CCGCGTGCTGTTCCACTACAGCGCGCGGGTATCCGCGGGCTAAGCCTAAGCAGGCCGCGGGTATGTCCAAATACTGAGAAAAAATTATACACAGACAGTCTAGTCCTGAAAAAGGTTTTTGGTACTGACAACCAGAGTCTCTGACAGGCTGAGATGCTATCACTTTAACAGAAAAAATAAATTTGCAAAAAAGAAAAACCAATGTGAAGAAACACACAACAAGAAAGACTGAAACACAAGACTATAAACCAATTCAGACCCAGACAGGATTCAGAAAGCCCCCTGAGAAGATAAACTTCTGACAGGGGAAGAGGGGACTGCCTCTTAAACTTTCTGGTCACTACACGCTACTGAAACCACTACAGGACGCGGATATCTGCGTGCTGTAGAAGGTTAGGGCACGGGTCACCCGCGGGCAGGGCTTATGCAGGCCACGGGTACCTCTGTGTGTTCCAAAAAGAAAATGTCGAGCATCAATCAAAGAGAACTGGTATTGATAACCAGGCTCTCTGCTAGATTTCGACTAACAGAAAACAAAAAGCAACAAAGAAACTGAAACCTAATCCTTTGAACTACCAAAAGATCTTTCACCAAACTAGGAAACCCTGAGAGTAAAATATAAATCCCCAGTGGAGTCGCCAATTCTGTTGTGGGGTATTCTACCCTACAAACTAACAAGCTAGGGCTCTAAGCTTATACGCAGATCATGACCCTTTAGATTTAACTTTTAACCTCCTACCCAAAATCTCAACCCCTTTTCTCAGGCAAACACGGGAAGAAGAAACNAGAGGGGACTGCCTCTTAAACTTCCTGGTCACTACATGCTACTGAAACCACTACAGGACGCGGATATCCGCGTGCTGTAGAAGGTTAGGGCGCGGGTCACCCGCGGGCAGGGCTTATGCAGGCCGCGGGTACCTTTGTGTGTTCCAAAAAGAAAATGTCGAGCATTAGTCAAAGAGAAATGGTATTGATAACCAGACTCTCTGCTAGCTTTCGACTAACAGAAAGCAAAAAGCAACAAAGAAACTGAAACCTAATCCTTTGAACTACCAAAAGATCTTTCACCAAACCAGGAAACCCTAAGAGTAAAATATAAATCCCCAGTGGAGTTGCCAATTCTGTTGTTGGGGTATTCTACCCTACAGACTAATAAGCTAGGGCTCTAAGCTTATACGCAGATCATGACCCTCAAGACTTAACTTTTAACCTTCTACCCGAATCTGAAACCCCCTTTTTTCCACATGCACACAAGAGAAGAATAAACCAACCTTTTTCCGACGGCTGAAGTAGATCCTCCGTTGAGCTTCTTGTCCTTTTTGCTGCTGCTGCTCCTTCCACAAAGCTTCCTGCAATCAAAACAATACTATGCATGCATGCTACTGATCTATTATGGGGTTAGAGATAAAACACAAATCAAATAACATAGATGAGATTCATGTGTTCGAGACGGGAAAAGTATCTTTTTCATTAGCTTCAATATGAATCAACTTACAATGATTTCTGAGGCCGGTCACCGTTCCACGATCCTGATCCTGGGCTCTCCCTCTTCCTTTTGTCCTCCAACTGCTGCTTCTTGATTTTCTCCTAACGCTTGAGGCAAAGCTAAAGGGTTGGGACAAAACTGGCTTGGCAATTTGGCAGAGTTTCTTTTCTATGATTTTTCCTCTCCCCTTTTTGATTAGTACCCCTACCCCTCCTTTTATAGGCTAAGAAGAGCTAGGGTTTTAGGCGAACTCTCAGCCATGCATGGCGGAGAGTTTCAGTTAACTGACAAAAAGCCTCGTGTCCCGGTGGAAACTTTCCTGATTTTTTGCTTTGTTAGGTACCCGCGAGATGTTTTGGGTTAGCCCGCGGATACCCGCATTCAGTATAAGGACAGCAAGTGGATGCCCGCGCCCAGTGAGAAGTTAGGGCGCGGGTTGCTTGTTTTAAGTGGTTTTTTGAGGATTTGCTCAGCATGGCTTTGGCTAGGAAGAGGCATGAGTTGGCCTGATGCCAGGTAAACCTGTATAGTGCATTTTAGGGTTATAACATATTCCCACCTAATTGGACTGGAAAGGCAAGGAGATTACCATGAGGGTGGAAGTAATGAGCATCAAATGTAATCAACATGGTCAATGAATTTGAAAGGGTTAGAGAACCGATAGCTTTCCAACAGACTAAGGACATAACGCAAGTGGCAACACCTTCATCAATGACCACTCGTTTAATTGTATATTTAGAATACTCCACGTGGATTTGGAAATCCACATGGTAGGGTAATCAAGGCTTCATGTCTGTGAAATCAAACTTGATGATCTTTGAGCCACTAGGTTCTAGAGCTCCTAAGGCAGAGAGTAAGGCATTCCTCTGTGATGGACACATCTGGAGTACCTCCAAAGCAAACATCGTGCAAGGTGTTTGGCCCAGATCCTCAACAATAGAGTAATTTTGGGTGGCTCTAGCATTAGGGTTATGGGTAGAGCACTTGAATACTTCTTTCGGAATATGAGGCGTTGGCTCTGATTTCTCAATCTGTAAATTCATCTCTAGGGGTGGAGGAGGATCGTCTAGGCTGGTAGTAGCTTTTGAAGAGTTGTAATGTAGAGAGTGAGTGGCTATATCGATTTTTGCGTCGACCATATTGATACAAACACGGTCACCATCTTGCGGTGGTGGGTTTTGACTCCCACCAGGCGCATTACTGGTGTTCAAAGAACTCGAGGCTAAGTGTTGGTTGTGAGGAAAAGGATTCATAAGCACAACAGGCAGAAGATTTAAGAGCCTCGCAGCCTCCACAAGTTTTGGGCATAAGTGTGTAAGGTGATCATCAGTACAAAGTTTACAAGAAAACTTGACCTTACGCTTTTCTTTCGTGCCCTCTCCAGCATTATCGTTCTATTTTCCATTATTATTATTGTCCTTGGGTTTATTCTTCCCACCTCTATGATTATTTCGAACTTTCCGTTTATTCCCATATGGTTGCTGGTCACCATTTGGGTTTTTCGACGACTATACGGAATGTACATCTGCCAATTGGGTGGATTTGGAGGATCCATATGAAGCTGTTCCTCCAGTAGACTTCGTTGCTAAGTCTGCGGACTTTACATTGGTGGAACCCACAATGCCATCAACATGGGGCCTAGGACTCTGTCTAGGATCATGAGTCGACTGTAGTGCATCGAGAAGGAGGTGGTATAACATCCTAGATTGAGCATATATCAAATTGAATTGTTGGGCTCTAAAAATGGCCTCTTCCTCGCTAAAGACCCCGAAAGTAGCAACATCCTTTGAATAGGAGCATGCAAATACTTTAAAAACCATTCTAAAAGAAAGGTCGGGGGTATGGAGGTCTTAACTAACTGTCTTTGCCTATGCCATTCCTAGATATGGTTTGAAATATGAGTGTTGGAACCGTGACGTAAAGTTGACAAAAGTTCAAGGCCAACATCGTAACGAACGGATAGTTGAAAATGGTTAAGAAAGGCTAGAAATAACTATTGAAAAGACCCATATGTCCCCCTAGGTATCCCAATGTACCATTGTGACGCAATCCTGATAAGAGTGCACTGAAACAATCATAATCTAATAGAATCATGATTCAAAGAATTCGATGAGCACTAGAGGTGAAAAGTAGTGACGTGATCACCAGGGTCCTCGCCATTCTTACCTTCAAACTTTGGAATGTCTAAAGGAAGCTTGGTGGGGACAAGGGGCCATGTGGGATCATGACTCACCGGGTCATTCATTATTTTAGACAAATCTGGGAGATTAAGCGTGTCTAGAAAGGGAATATAAGGTTGTGACACCTGACCCCATCCTCCCACAAAAGATTGAGTATTGGGAGCTGTGTTCCATCTAGGATTATGGTAAGGACCAGAACCTTGTCCGAAATTAAAATACCCTCCTTCGAGAGGATTCATGAAAGAAGGATTGGGCATCATTCCAGTAGGAATGTTTTGATAAGGGTTATGAAAATTGCCCCTAGTTGGATTAGCTCCAAACTAAGGGTTGTTAAAACTTCCCCCAACTAGATTAGATCCAGGTTGGAGGGTGCCCAAGACATAAGACTGAGCTCCTCCAGGTGGGAATCCGGATAATTGAAGTGGATTCATTATGAAAAAATTATTGGTCGAATTCGACACCGAGAGGATATGGATATAGGGTAGAACTTGTCCACCATCTTGGTTGTTCCATCCAGCCATAGAAGGATTAGACCCGGGGTTAAGGAAGGGGATACTTCCTACATTAGGATTCTCTTGGGGAACATGAGAGATACCAAACAGAAAAGGAGTGTAAGGAGGTGTAATGCCCCCATGTCCAAGGCTAGCGTTATGGCTAGCAGTTGGGATGGCAGTCAAAAACTGTGAAGTGAAACTTGGAATACCATAAGAAAATGGACTAGTAGCCATGGGGATGGTCTAAGCATTGTAACTTAGTGAGTGGCCAAAATCGCCAAAAGGGTTAGAGGCAAGAGATGAATCATTGACTACGGGCCGAGCCATAGTACCGATGTAGGCCTTTGACACTGCAACTGTAGCGGTTGCAGGTGTCGAAGGAGTGAAATTAACTATAGTGGGATTGGGAGTTGATGAACTCCCATTGTTCTAAAGACTAGAATCAATAATCATCCTTGTGGGATCACAAGTCTGAAAAGTGGATGTGTGTGTACCACTCCCGTTAACTCTACACCTTTTAGAAGACAATAGCTCGAAAACCGGTGGTAAATGTAACAACCGACGGGACCTGCGAGGAAGTTGGTCTGACTCCACAATGACTTATGACTCTCAACAAATAAAAATATATCCTAAGGCCAACTAGTAATCAAAGAGGATACCAAAAATTCAAACGACCAATATGCATGCAAAATGGGCTAGAGTGGTTGAGTGGCCTCCCTCGCAAAAGAAGGTATGTCTTGTCTAGGAGGGACCTGAGACTCCCTGCTAAAGTTTGGAGGTAACATAATTAGTTATAAGGGCCCTCGTAGGATTAACAACCAGTCGGTCAGATCCCCCCATAGAGGTAATCCTCCATAAAGGTTGTGTGTTTTTCGACCCCTATCTGACTCAGGATACAAGCAGAATAAACCCTGGAAGCAACCTATGAGAAACCTAAGTCAAGCAACTAATCAACCACTGTATAACCGATGCATAGGCGGACAAGTGTAAGTATGGATTACTGTATGGGTAAGGTAGCAAAGCCCGAAACCTTGAAAATATCGCCTTTCACAAAGGTATGGATACTAGAAAGATCCCTAAATACGAATAAATCCAATGAAATATCTATGACGCTAGGTGAGTATCCAGGGGTTATCCCTTCAACAAGCTTCGTGCGACCTCGTGATTAACTCCGGTGTGAGTGGAGCCTCCTGATATTACCAATTATACAATGGATTTCTCAACTTCCCATCTCAGAAACATATGTTGATTTAATTGTCTTGGGGAAGTTTACTCACAAAATCCTATTCCAAGGCACTAAATCTTAGGCTAGTTTGTGCACCCTAAATAATAAAATTGTTACTAATCAATTTTAGTTTAAAGCGTAAATTTTATTGGTCATGATTACTCAAAGAGGTATGGAAATGAAACTCATGTTGTTATGAATCTGCATGAAAATAAAAATAGATATAATGCAAAGCCTAGCTTTAACTTTTTAGTGAATGATATGCTAAAAAACGATGCAATCCTCAATTTTAACTCTGCAACTTAGAAATAAAATGTAATCTTTCGCTAAATGTGCTCAGCTAATGATAAAGGTTGCAAGACAAAAATACCAACCAATGCAAAATACCTATATTTTTATTTGTATTTTCAATGTATTAAAAAGAAAATGCATGGACTGATAAGTGACTTGATATATAACTTCTACTATGTATAAAAGCGATCACTCGAGTAGAATACCAAGAAGCTAAGAATACAACCTAGAAACCAAGGACAAATAAAAAAAGGTAAACAAAGAGAAAGACATCGCCCAAAAATTCAACTCCAAACATGTTTCCTATCATCCCAGATAATCTCAACAGGCACCACAGAGACCTAAGAAGGCTCAGTGATCCTCAAAACCTACCCATCAGTTACTAAACCAAGCAAGCAAGTAAGGGGAAGTGGTATACGCGATTGTTTAAGAGAAAACGACATATATATGTCTCTTGTAGTGGGACAACAAGCATGTATATGCGACTGTCAGGGAAAAAAGGGTGTATATGCTTTAAAACAAGGCTAGGGAAGGGTAAAAGGTTGAAAAACTCAGACCTAGAGTGAACAAACTTTGTCGAACTATGATACAAAGAGAAACACAAAGGAAAAAGAGAAATGTAAGAAGGAAAAATACTTCAACCCTTAGAAGGAAGATCTCTCCCCAGTGGAGTCGCCAATTTTGTTACAAGGGAAAAACTTTCTATGGCCAAGGGTAAACCACAACAGACAAATATGACTGCAGAAATCAACTCAATTCCAACATGTGCTATATAAACTAATGTGCAATATGAGGAATATGCCTACCTTGATCCAATCGTTTGATGACGTTCCAATGTTGAGCACTTTGACCCAAATCTTTACACCTGCAAGAAGTTCTCAACAAACAAGCAATGCAAGTATATAGTGACAATATATAAAATGATTTAGCACATCAGATAGCACAATCCATTAATAAACATTACAAACATGCCTATGGATAATAATCATATATCTGCAAGATATCGATAGGATGAGAAAGGAGTATTTCTATTAATAATTGATCAACAAAAGCATCAACACTACAGACTTCTGTGCCGGCATGGTTCAAAACCAAGAAACCAAGTTCCTTCCAACAGGGTCTCCACCACTTCAATCCTCCACCAAAGGAAAGCTCATAGAAAAGAGGTAATGAGGTCTTCTCGACAATAAGTAAAGATATTGGGGGTTGAACACTATGTTTAGACTTGAGGGACAAAGGGATGCAGACTCAATATGAAGTAATTTCTCCAGAGTAACTTTTCTCTCAAAGTTGAATGCTTTCTCCTCTTTTTCCATAGCTCGAAATTGTGCTCTTATAGCCTCCAGAATGAAACTGAAGGCTCGAGTCAGAACGTTTCCAGTATATGGAAAGCCAAAGATAAGAGATGTTTTGTCGTGACATGGAAACCTGACCTCATTTTGTATTTTCTGGCGCAAATCCTGATATACATGAGTTGTAGTGGAGCAAAAAATGTATACCCATCTTGCAAAGCAGTTAGGGAGCGTATATGTGGAAAAATATATATTTTGGCTTTGGATTTATCAAAAATGGGTTGATAAGTCTACATAGGGAAATGAAAAATGGCCCTCTGTGCAAGATAGCAATGGTGAGGCAAATCTTGCTATAATAATACTTATGATTTTCTCACTTTGGAAATCAACACTTTCCCATAAAGGTAAAGGGTGCGTTGGCCATAAAGGTAAAGAATTTTTAATTTATTTCAAATCCGAAATCTTTGAAAAAAAGGTCCAACATTCTTTGTGTGTTGATTCCATTGTGGGCTCGGGATCGAATAAATGGAAAAGGTCGATATTGGCCAAATGAATGGGCTCTTTCATTGTTCATCAATAAAGTAAGAAGTTTGGAGAGTAGATCAAGATATTTGTTATCTCTATTCACAATCTCCTGCACCGAGCATATTAAAGAAGCGAGTAATACTTGAAGCAACAGAGGCAGAGAAATAGGAGAACGTCTGAGAAGGAAAATACTAAAAGTTATAATTTCGAAATCGATAAGTTCAATGGAAAGAACAATTTCAAGATATGGAAGGTTAAGATGTATGATCTGCTCCTGCAACAAGGTGTGGTGAAGGCGCTTTTGGGAAAATCAAAGAAACTTGTGACCATAACAGATGAATACTGGGATGAGATTGATGTGAGAGCATTGAGTGCCATATGACTGTGTTTGGCCAATGATGTTATGTTCAACATTTTTGAGGAGAAGACAATAGTCAGTTTGTGGATTAATATGAAAATCCTATATATGAAAAAATCCTTGACGAACATGATCTTCCTAAAAAGGCAATTGTACAATTCACGCATGAAGGAAGGTACGAAAATAGCTGAATATTTAAATACTTTTAATACTCTCTTAGTTTAGTTGACTAGCATGGGAGTAAAATTTGATTCTGAAGACAAGTAAATTACATTATTGTGTTCGTTTCCTGTGTCATGGGATCACTTTGTTACCTCTATTAGTTTCATCACAACAAAATGTATTGAGTTTGATGTTATTGTTGGAGCATTATTGTCTGAGGAAACAAGGAAGAAAACCAATTCAGAAACCTCTACATCTAAGGCGATGATGGTTAGAGGAAGACCTAAAGAAAGAGGACAGGGTCAAAGGGATTTCTCTCAGTCAAAGTCGAAGGGAAAGAAGAGCAAGCTTAAGCGTTGGTTTTGTGGAAAATCTAGACACCTGAAGAAGGATTGTTTGAAGCGAAAACAAGCCTCCAAAGAAGACCCTCCAAAATAAATGAAGGAAGTGAACGCAACTGAAACAGTTTCAACAACAGGTTCAGGTATGACTGATGAAGTTTTATCAATTAGTATTGGTTCACGTCATGATCAACATTGGTTATTAGATTCTGGTGCTTCAAATCACATGTGTCTTCATAGACACTGGTTTGTTACTTACCATTTTATAGATGATGGAATAGTTTACATGGGAAATGATATCTCGTGTAAAGTTGTGGGAATTGGTAGCATTCAAATTAAGATGTTTGATGAAACTGTTAAAATACTAACTGATGTGAGACATGTACCTAAGCTTAGGAAGAACCTAATTTCTTTGGGAGTCTTAGACACTGGAGGACATAAGAGTATTGTTCAAGGTGGAGTTATGAAAGTCTACAAAGGAATCCTATTGGTTATGAAAGAGAAGAAGGTTGGTAACCTGTTTTTGTTAGAAGGAAGAATTGAGTCAGATCATGCGACAATGGTATATGAGAACAACAATGATTATGTTCAACTGTGGCATCAACGGTTGGGCCATATGAGAGAACAAGGATTGAAGGTATCATCTGATCGCAAGTTACTTCCTAGTCTAAAGTATTTAAAGTTAGATTTATGCAAGCATTGTGTTGGTGATGGAAGTCACTCCTGGATTTCTATCAGGAGCAGAGCCCGAGGCCCATCAGTTTTTATGTCACGGTTTGTTTATAGATGGGGTGACCGAATGGAATCCAACTCAAAACGATATCGTTCCAACTCTAAACTAGGACAGGCATGCATGGGTGAGTGAGGTCTTTATAAAATTCATACAGTGAGTGTAGTTAAGGCTGAACAGATGGAAGACTTGTACAGAAGAGTGCGAAGGTCTGTTACAAACGACAAGTTCCTAACAGACTGTAGAAGAAGGCATCCAAACACAAGGTCTTCTTGCACTTAAATACAAAAACCAGAGAATACAATAATGCAATGATAAATCATTTACCATAACAAAACTATAATAATTCGTGCGACTCAGTCAGTCATGAACTCTCTAAGCATTAGACGAAAACTAGATGGAATAAAAAAAATTGTCTGTCACAAACGAGATATCTCAAATACAGATGCATAAGCTGAAAACTATAATAGCTGCTAAAACATTATAGTAGGGAGCTCTGCTCAACCATTGATGCTTACAAAATGGCCAAAATGCCAACATATACTCTTTCCTTCCTTTCGCCCAACAAAGGCATCTCAAAACTTTCAATGGATGGTGTCGCCTCAATCAAATATTGCCTGCATTGTTCTGTCATACACCACCTTTAATTCAGCATGGCTCGCGCCAGGGGGTAGATGAGCCCTTTGAATGTTTAACTGGTGTGTATAGGTTCCCCTGGTGAGTTGGAGACTCGACATGGCTTTCCTGAAGAGAACCGGTACAAGGGACCCTCCTGAGTAAATTTCAACCAGGACCTCCATACTCTGCAATAAATGGGTGACGTGAGGCTTCACCCACCCTCTTTCTCCTTTATCGATTCTGAGCAGGTACCGGGATCCAAATCTCATCGGGATGGAGTCGGCAAAGCACAGTGCCCCCCTTCTGAGAATTAATTCGGCACCTTTGGCCAAATGAAAACGAAAGTGCCCCTCTCTTCATACCTCCTCTCTTATGACCAGGCATGAGAACCATGGGCCCGGTCCTAAGCGCTATCGGGAATTCAGGGTTCAGGATTTCAAAATGCAAAAAATAAGGGGTGCTTTCTCCTCAAAACTACGATACCCGATTTGCGATGAGCTCCACCTCAATGAACTAGCCCCTACCAGCGAGAACCTGATCCATATGACCTGCTTCCGTAGTCAAACCCTCCACAGGGGTTTCAACATTCAGGATGTCATGATTCACAAGTCCTCTAGACTTGTGAATCTCCGATTCCCGATGGCTCCTTCCATGCTATCCCTTTGACTAGGCCCTGGCCTAAGTGACCACCACCATATTCCCTTGACCATCTCCATCGGGGTTTCACGGTTCGCATTTTTGAAGTGCATGAACTACTCGTCCCCAAGATCCCCGATATCCCGATGGATTCAAGTTCTCCGATGGACGCTTTCTTGTCGGGAATTTCCCGATTACGTCGATCTCCTGCCACGCGTCCCTTCTCAGGTAGATGGTCTAGATCTCCTTCGTTGTTCCTTGCATCCATGATCAGGCTTGATTGACGTTTATGGCTGTGGCCTTTGAATAAATCTCACCTGACCGGCTTTCAAAATCCCACCTCTATGTGTTTACATCAAAGGTCTCAAATTGGAGAGGAAAACATCCCTATGCAGGAAATGTCGCTAACATTAGGCTCCACGGGGGATAGAGTCGTCCCCGTGATGCTCTAAGAACTCTTTTCATAGCTTCAGTGCCTTGCTATTGGGCTATGTAGTCACTTATTAGGCCGAAAACATACAAAAAGAAACTAAGCAAGAACTAAAAGACAATATTTACAAACAGAGGAGCCACCTAAGGCTCAAATAAAACATTTTTTTAGAAAATGCCCATTCACTGGGCTGTTGAAAACCTCTTCACCCTCTAGATCCTGCAACCCATAGGTGTTGTTGAAGAAAATCTTAGAGATTTTAAAGGGACCGATCCATAGGGCGTCGAACTTGTTGTGCTTGCCTTTATCCTGTCTAGGTGCGTCCCACTTGAATACCAAGTCCCCGATCTCGAACTGCTTCTTCCTGACCTTCCTGTCAAAATCCTGCTTGATCTTCTGCTGATGACTGTAAGTTGCGTCCCTCACTTATTCTATGATCTGCTGCACTTCCACTATCTGATGAATCCTTCTGATCATATGATCTAGTTCTCCCTCATAGTCTTGAAAGAACTTCGCCATAGGTAAGGCGAGCTTAGTAGGGAAAAATGCCTCTGCTCCGTAGACTAGTTGAAATGGCGAAGTGCCCAGAGACTTCTTTGTCATGACACAAATGGCCCACAGAGAGAATTTCAACTTTGAATCCCAGGCTCTTTTGTTATCCTCTAACAATCTTTTGATGATATTTATCAGGCTTTTGTTAGAGGATTCCGCTAAACCATTGACTAGGGGATAGTAGGGGGTGGAGTGAACTAGAGAGATCTGGAACTGCTCACAGAACTTAGTTAAAGGTTCAGATTTGAAAGAGGCAACATTATCAGTGACGATTCTGCTGGGACAACCAAACCGGGCTATGATATCCTCCAGGAAGCCGATAATTACTTTGTGTGATGTGCTTCTGGTGGGGACAGCTTCTATCCACTTGGTGAAATAATCTGTTGCAGTCAGGATCAATCTGTGCTGACCACTTGAGGGAGGATGAATTTCTCCGATGAAGTCCAACCCCCATTGCTGAAAAGGTATCGATGCTACTATGGGATTTAATGGCAGCGATTTGAGCTGTTGCTTTCCTAAGAACTTTTGACATTTGGCGCAAGATCTGATCTCCCTGCAAACATCGAGGAACAAAGTGGGCCAATAATACCCAGCTCGGAGTATCTTGTGGGCTGTGGTCTTCCAGAAATGATGGCCTCTGCAAAGGATGCTATGAAAATCAAACGTAACCTTTTGGGCCTTCTGCGGGTTCAAGCATATCATAAATACCCCTAGAGGGTCTTTCTAGTACCTGACTGCCTTGAGGCAATACCTGACTGCCTTAAGCTTAAGTTTGGTCAATGAGGCAATACCTGACTACCTTGAGCTTAAGAGCCCTCACTTTTCTTTTTCCCATTCTATTGAGGGGCTTCAATTCTTGCAGAAAATACAGAATGTCACGATACCAGGCACATTCTGCTAGAGATAAGGCACCCTGAAAATTCCTGTTGGATGACTCAGCCTGCTCATTGATGAAACTAATCCCTAAGGATTTGCAATTGGATTCAGCTAGCAATTTGGCTAAACCCTGTCCTTTTATCAACTTGTTGGGCTTAATTTCTAGATCAAATTCTAGAATCTTGGCGATCCACTTACCTCTCTTCCCGTCCATGTCGGGCTGTATAAGGATGCCCTTCACAAAGGCTGTGGGGACATATGAAATGATCTTTGAGTGCGAGACATAGACTCTGAAAGCCTGCTTTTCCATGATCTCGTACCAGAGTTTTGCGTCTCTTAATGCCCTGCTGTAGAAGGCAATAGGTTGCTCCTGCCCTTGATCATTTTTTTGCAACAAAACTACCGCTACTGTATCACAGGACGCAAAAGAAAATATCAAGAAATCTTTGGAATAATCGGGGCTAATTAGCACAGGTGCTTCAGTCAATGCCTTCTTTATTTGGACAAAAGATTCCCTGGGTTCAGTGGTCCATTTTACTTCATTTCCCTTCTTGAGAATGGTTGTGATGTGTTTCACTAGCTCGGAAAAATTTGAGATGAATCTCCTCAAAAAATTAATCTTCCCCAAAAATGCCTGAACCTCTTTTTTAGATCTGGGGAGTGACAGGGTATGAATTGCTTCTACCCTGCTAGGGTCAATCTTTACTCCCTCCAATGATACTATATAGCCTAACAGCTTTCCCTCCTTCATAGAAAACAAGGATTTCTTGGGATTTAAGGATAAGCCATACCTCCAACACTTCATGAAGACCTTTCTCAAGTGGCAACAGTGCTCCTTGTCTGTCTTGGAGAAGACTATGATATCATCCAGATAGATTACCACAAACTGGTCCTTCTTCCCTATGAGCGCTATATCCATAGCTCACTGAAATGTTGCTCCTACATTCATCAATCCGAAAGGCATTTTTTCATACATGAATGTACCCCAAGGAGTGGTGAAGGCTGTCTTCTCCCTATCCTCAGGCATGACCGATATTTGATTATAGCCAGAAAAACTGTCGATCATGGATATCTTGGAGGAGCCAATTACCCTCTGCAGTATGTGTTCCATCTTAGGTAAGGGGTAGTTTTCTTTCTTTGAGCTTCTGTTGAGATTCCTGAAATCAACGCAGAGCCTG
>JZKD02S1674022.1:234962-254119 GCA_000966675.3 Picea glauca | reverse complement strand
ACATCTCCGAATATTGTTATCTCTTCAATTCCCATTTCCTTTGCATCCCTCATACCCAGAACAAGAGCTTCATACTATGCCACGTTGTTGGTGACTCCAAATTCTAGCTTGTATGCCAGGGATATGAGTTCTTGACAAGGTGATATGAAAACCACTCCAACGTCAGCTCCTTCGCTAGAAGAAGCTCCGTCAAAAAACATCTTCCACACAGAGGAAATTTGGGGGGAAAGCGGGTGATTAGGGCTGGGGTGCTCTCTGATTGGTAAAGAGCTTTCAGGGGCATCGGTAAGCTGCAGTAAACTAGACCCCAAGTCGGTGTCAAGTGCAAAGATGGGCTGATTGGTCGGGTCTGTTTCATTACTGACAATATAGGCCAGCTGGGCTTCTCTGTATAATCTCCTTTGTTCCCCTCCGAAGATCAGAATGGTGGCATATGTGAGATCCATCTGCAGTGTCCCTCCCATTTTTTTGATTCACGATCTAGACAACATCATACTGAACTTGGGGGGAACGTCAGCTACCACAATATCCATGACCACACTTTTCATGGGCAGCTGAAACAGGGAAACTGCCAGGTCTTTGATGACTCCTAGGCATTGAATTCTCCTTGAATCGAAGGAATATAGATCATGATAAGTTCTTGTCACTTCCAGTCCCAATTCTTCCATCACTATTTTTAGCATAAGGTTATGGGAAGCCCCTGAATCCATGAGGCAGTTATGCAGCACTTTATCATGTATGTTCAGGGATGTGTAGAAGGCGAGGGATGAGTCATCTCTGTATTCTACCATGGGGCCTAAGATGATGGCTAGCTTCTCATATTGAAGGTTTACTGAGTCGGCGAGGGGCTGGGGGGACTTGGATTGTAGCAGCCTGGAGAGGGATCTTTTAAAATCTTCGTTTTTAACTAGCTCTAAGAGGGGTACAGGAATTCTAATATTCTGAATCTCATGCTCAAAATTGAAGGAAGGGGTAGGTTTAGGAGCTTCTCTTACCTCATTGACAGGCTCTTCAGTTGCTGGTGAAGCATTCTAAGTATTCTTTTCTTTAGTTGTGGCTGCTGTAGATCTAGTAGGTTTTTCTACTATGAGAGGCTGGTCTGGACTGTCAAAGTCTCCTTCTTTCCTTATCGATCTAAGATTATATTTGTTAGAAGTGTGACCAGCCCTTTGTTCTTTCCCCAACTCATGAATTTGAGCACTCATCAGTGATTCTTCATATACAGATTGCGTCAAATGAGGAAAAGGGGGAGCTTCTCCAATACAGTGAATTTCAGGGCCAAACTTGTCTATCTCCTCTCTTTCCCCATGATCAACTAGCTTGTTTTGGAGGGGGATTTGAACCCTTTGATAGTCTTTGTCCTTTCCCCTCTATTCCCTCAAGAAAGCCTGGGGCATATTGTTAGTAGGTCGTCTAAAACCTCTATTATCATTGTTTTGGGGACTTCTGTACATGGGCTTCCCTTCCAATTCCAACCTTTCTATCTTGGCAGCAAGTGATTTTATCGTTCTAGCTGTCTCATCTGTCTGATGGGGTAGAGGAGAGTAACTAGACGAGGAAGCTTCAAGTCTGTTCTTGGATGTATTCCTATCACCTGCGTTCCTGAGTCGGTTGACAGCCAATATGTTAGATTCTACCTCCACGGCCGCATCCTGCATGTGGGCCAGCGTAGTAACTCTTCTCTCTCTCAGTAGTAGGAAGAAATCAGGATCAAAGGCACTGGAGTAAGTGATCATTGCAGAGGCTTCGAAGGGTTTTATCTCAGCAGGGATTATGTTGTAGATTTTATTAAATCTCTTGGAGAAGTCAGAAAGAGACTCTCCTTCATTTCTCTTCAATGACCCAAACTCTGTCATGTAATACATGAAGTCTTTTTTATCTCCCCACTGTCTCAAAAAGGAATTATCTAAAGCTCTGATCCCATCAATAGATCCAGGAGGCAGGGCCCTAAACCATTTTCTAGCCTCTCCTTGGAGACTATGGACAAAAACTCTCATCCATACATCTGTGTGCATGATAACATTATCATCCGTGAAAGTGTAAAAGGCTGTTAGGTGCTCTTCGGCGGTTATGTCCCCCTCGCTTGTAAACTTGGGCAGTTGCTTAAGGTACCCTTCTGTTGGGAGGTTATTGAGAGGTTGTGGTAGCACAAGGGGAGTGTATCTAGCGGCTATGATGACCTGTATTTCGATCATAGGGGGATTTGCTTCGGCCATAGGAATATTGGGTGGAGGAGAGCTCAGAGGAGAAGGAGTTAGCGAATGGGCTACATGGGATGAATCTCGGAGTGGGGTGGGAAACAGGAGGTGATTCAAGGAGGAGGGAGTGACAAGGATTTCTCCCTCCAATCCTAGACTAGGAGGGGAAAAATCAGCAGGAACACTTCCAAAATTCAGGAAACGGGAAACTTGTGAAGGAGGTCTATCCAGAAACTTAAGGGAAGAAAATGGAGTTCTTACAGAAGGAGACGGCGGATTACCTGTTTCAGTGGTGGAAGCTTCTTCTTCAGGGGCCTTTCCTTTTTTGAGGACCACCTCCGGATCGGTTTCAGGTGTAGCTAGGGGCAGTTGTGGATGAGACTGCGTGTGTCTGCCTCTGAAAGCCACAATTGATAGAGCAGGTTCTCCCCAGCAAAGTAGTCACAATGGAGTTGCCAGGTGCACAATAGCAATCTCAATAGTTCTAATCTCTAATGCACCTTCAGAATCAGCTAATCGTTGTCGTTCAATCCTGGGGAAAATATTCAACTTCGTCCCCGGTAATGGCGCCATAAATGTTGGCGACGAAAGTCACTCCTGGATTTCTATCAGGAGCAGAGCCCGACACCCATTAGTTTTTATGTCACGGTTTGTTTATATATGGGGTGACCAAATGGAAGCCAACTCAAAATGATATCATTCCAACTCTAAACTAGGCCAGGCATGCATGGTTGAGTGAGGTCTTTATAAACTTCAGACAGTGAGTGTAGTAAAGGGTGAACAGATGGAAGACTTCTAGAGAAGAGTGCGAAGGTCTATTACAAACGACAGGTTCCTAACAGACTATAGAAGAAGGCATCCAAACACAAGGTCTTCTTGCACTTAAATACAAAAACCAGAGAATACAATAATGCAACGATAAATCATTTACCATAACAGAACTGTAATAATTCGCGTGACTCAGTCAGTCACGAACTCTCTAAGCATTAGAAGAAAACTAGATGGAACAAGAAAAACTGTCTGTCACAAACGAGATATCTCAAATACAGATGCATAAGCTAAAAACTAGAATAACTGCTAAAACATTACAGTAGGGAGCTCTGCTCAACCATCGATGCTTACAAAATGGCCAAAATTCCTACATATACTCTTTCCTTCCTTTCGCCCAACAGAGGTGTCTCAAAACTTTCAATGGATGGTGTCGCCTCAATCAAATATGGCCTGCATTGTTCTTTCATACACCACCTTTAATTCAGCATGGCTCACGTCAGGGGGTAGCTGAGCCCTTTGAATGTTTAACTAGAATGTACAGGTTCCCCTGGTGAGTTGGAGACTCAGCATGGCTTTCCTGAAGAGAACCGGTACAAGGGACCCTCCTGAGTAAATTTAAACCGGGACCTCCATACTCTGCAATAAATGGGTGACGTGAGGCTTCACCCACCTCTTTCTCCTTTATCCATTCTGAGCAGGTACCAGGATCGAAATTTCATCGGGCTGGAGTCGGCAGAGCACAGTGCCCCCCTTCTGAGAATTAATTTGACACCTTTGGCCAAATGAAAATTAAAGCGCCCCTCACTTCAGACCTCCCCTCTTATGACCAGGCATCAAAACCATGGGCCCGGTCCTCAGCGCTATCGGGAATTCGGGATCCAAGATTTCAAAATGCAAAAAACAAGGGGCGCTTGCTCCTTGAAACTCCGATACCCGATTTGCGATGAGCTCCACCTCAATGAGCAAGCCCCTACTGGCGGGAACCTGATCCATATGACCTGCTTCCGTAGTCAAACCCTCCACAGGGGTTTCGGCATTCAAGATGTCATGATTCACAAGTCCTCTAGACTCGCGAATCTCTGATTCCCGATGGCTCCTTCCGTGCTAGCCCTTTGACTAGGCCCTGGTCTAAGTGACCACCACCATATGCCCTTGACCATCTCCATCGGGGTTTTGCGGTTCACATTTTTGAAGTGCATGAACTACTCGTCCCCAAGATCCTCGATATCCTGATGGCTTCAAGTTCTCCAATGGACGCTTTCTTGTCGGGAATTTCCCGATTACGCCGATCTCCTGCCACGCATCCCTTCTCAGGCTGACGATATAGATATCCTTCGTTGTTCCTTGCATCCATGATCAGGCTCGCTTGACGTTTATGGCTGTGGCCTTTGAATAAATCTCACCTAACCGGCTTTCAAAATCCCACCTCTATGTGTTTACATTAGAGGTCTCAAATCGGAGAGGAAAACATCCATGTGTAGGAAATGTCGCTAACACACTGTATTTATGGAAAAAAAATAGTCCGAAATTTAAAACCGGAAGACACACTAGTGAGGGAGTCCTTCACTATATCCATTCTGATGTTTGGGGAACATCCCCTACTATTTCGTATGGATGATCATCATATTTTGTACCTTTTATAGATGATTTATCTAGGAAGGTTTGGATCTATATGTTAAAAAGAAAGGTTGGTGTATTTACTGTTTTCAAGAATTTTAGAGCTTTGGTAGAAAAGAGAACTAGTAGATTTATTAAATGTTTAAGAATTGATAATGGTGGTGAATTTATGTCAAAGGAATTTGAGAACTATTGCAAGGAGTTTGGGATTGATAGGCATAAAACCACTTCCTATACTCCTCAGCAAAACAAATTTGTTGAACGCATGAACATGACTCTTCTAGAGAGAGCAAGGAGTATGCTAAGTAACGCCAACTTGCAGCAGGAACTATGGGCAGAAGAAGTAACTACAACTTGTTATCTGGTGAATCGATCACCATCAACAACAATAGAGTGCAAAATTCCTGAAGAGGTATGGAAAGGTCACCCTTGTAATTATTCTAATCTTAAATTTTTTGGTTGTGAAGCCTATGCTCTAATTCCGAAACATCAATGTTCTAAACTAGATCCAAAATAAAAAAAGGCTTATCTTTGTTGGATATGGTGATGGTATTAAGGGGTACAGGTTGTGGGATCCTACTGCCCACAATATCACCATTAACAGAGATGTAATATTTGATGAATCATCTCTCATAAAATCTAAATCTAATGAGACTAAGTTAGATTTAGATATGACTGCATTCAATAAATCAGTTTCTTGTGTAGATTATTATAAATTCGTGTATGCTCGTAGAGGCTCAGAGAGTAAGATGACTAGAGTGAGCCTGTTGTAATCTCCATGCTTTGAACAATAAGAGAATCGATACCTGCTTGGTGGACATAGCCCGAAGTTGGGCGAACCATGTAACCTTCGTGTTTTTGTGTTTGATTTATTTCCTCTGAACTGTTTTCCGCTGCATACTAGTTTTTAATTGGTGGCTAGAGTTAACAGATCCAACTCCAAACAAGGCCAGTTTTGCATATCTGGTTTTCACCAACTTTCCAATTTCAATTTTATACTCTTCACGCTTTGAAGGAAGGACAAATTTTGAAATCATAGATGAATAAAAATGAGGTTTTCACCAACTCTCCAATTTCAATTTTATACTCTTCAGACAAGAAACGTTCTTCCGACCTACCAAGCCCTACCGACTATTAAAAAATTCCACAAAAGACTGACAGTGGCTTCCTATGTAACGTGGGTAGCCACTGAGCAGGAAAAAGTAGTGACTACCGACTATTAAAAAATTCCACAAAAGACAGACAGTCGCTTCCTATGTAACGTGGATAGCCACTGAGCATGAAAAGTAGTGACTACTTTCGGTTTCGTACTCTCTGTCTGGACTTTAGTATTACAGAGGAGGCCCGTCGACAATCTATCCAGAGTATTTCCGAGTAGTTGCAGGATGAAATTTCTAGCGCCAGATGAAAATGTAAGACCATTTATTTTATTCGCCAGTACCATCAATGCGTGGATAATGTGACGGGTCCTGAGTATGAATGCAGTGCAGATCATCATGATGACTTCTCCCAATATGTTTCCATTGAGGAATTTTTTTAAATTATATTTGAGGAATATTTTGTGACGATTGTTATGGTTAAATAAAAAAATTGAATTTCAAAAATAAAAATAAAAACAATTTATAAATGGGTGGGGATGTTTTATAATTAGTTATGAATATGCTTGAATATTTTTTTGATAAATTGTTTGTAATGTTTTGAATGGATATTATACTTGTTATAAAAACAAATAAAGTTAAAAAATTGATAAAAAAAATACCACAAAGTTAAGATTTTAAAGGATGAAAATTACATAACAATGTAAAAAAAATATTAAATTTTTTATAAAATTCATAGAACCATTGAAAATTAATAATAGCCATTTTTACTAATCAAAAATATAATTATAATTTTAATAAATAATAAAAATAAATAAATAAAAATAAAGAAGTCAACAACTTGAATTCCAAAATTTTATGAAAGGAATTAGTCAAGCTATGGTCAGAGAATCTAATGTCCATAGGGTCATGTGCTTTTAGTCCAATAGATATGTGCATGATACCCTCTCTTCTTGAAGGGGGGTCATGAGCTTTTATCCCTATATATGTGCACGGTAGCTCTCTTTTCCCAAAGAAGAGATAGATATGCACATGATGTGATAATCTAATGTTTAAGAGGTCATGTGCTTTTATTCTGTGCATGGTAGCTCTTTTTGGGAAGAGAAGGGGTTTAGCAGGTTTAACTCAATAGATATGTGTATGGAAGCTCTTATATATAAGAAAACAACATATAGTTTAATGTTTCAAGGGGATAGTCTAATATGTGTATGATAGTTTTCTTTTCAAAAAGAAAATTGCATGGTAGCTATATTTTAAAAGAAGAGCACATGGTCTAATAATTTAATGGATATCCAATATTTCCCTAATCTTTATACATTATAAGATTAATTCATTTTCATAAAAAACACTAGTTATCATAAGGTGATGAAATGACTACAATAACATTTCTACTAAATATTAAACAAAAAGTAATGAAATCCATTTTAAAATTATCTTTAACAAAATGATACAAAATCTATTTTAAAACTATCTTTTAACTATTTCAAACTTAAACTTAGAGAGGTTCTTAATTTCTTCTAATCTTGTTCATGCCCTAAGGCACTAGTGACAAGATTGATATTCATGTTCATTGTCCTTTGCATTTTCTTGGTGTTCCACACCTACTCTCGTATGGTGTCTAAAACACTTCTCTAATGTCATTGGCTATCATCAAAATACATTCTTCTCATCTCAATGGTTTGATTAATTTTTATTTAAAGTTGTATACTATAGTAAGGCAATTTTTGGCTATTTTTATAGAGTTAGTTTATTTAATGTGGAGGAAAGTTAATAGTTGATTTTGTTTCATGTCAATTAAATAACAATTGTTAATAGGGGTGAGTAATATCCATCTTACTACTCAATATTAAATGTTGTGGCAGGTAAATTATAAGCAACTAAATCTGAAATTATGCATCATTGAATGTTTGAATGTTGTAACAGGTGGATTATAAACAATAAAATCTGAATTGCTTTCGGATAAAACTACCTATAATCCATATACCACATCATTCAATACTACTTAACAGAGCCGATATTGGGCATCAACAACAATAAGTGAGTGGTGAGGATGATTTTGTATTTAATGTCATGTTAAGATACAGACTCGCGACCTAATTTTTCCGTGTATAGCAAAGCCGTCCAAGCATCCAATCTGTTCTCCATACCCAAGCTTGCCCACGGATGGTCAGAAAATCAATGACTAATGTAAGTAGTCTTACAATAAACAAATAAAAACACTAGAATTTTATAGACTACCTAGAATTCCATGCTACCACTGGCTGGAGGTTAAATCATGAACTGAACTTTCTCTCTAAACGCAATATATAACATATAGTGCTTGTCCGTGATTTTTTTGTAATTTGCTTCAAGTTGACGAATTGGGAAAACAGAAGTTCTTACTGATCGAATATAGCATATGATGTAAAATGAAGATTTCTTATAGGTAGGGTCGAGGATAGGATGTTAAACTTCAACCCTTTAATCAGGGGATTGTGCTATGGTTGGATGGACGAGAGTTTCTCTCAAAATAGACTATTAATGCTTACCTAGTCGAGCCGATATAGAAGCTTAGCTATTTTTTAATTCACACGACTAGTCCACCGATTGATTGTGTATAAATAGAGTTGTATGGACAATACTCTCAAGCGTTGTACTGCACTGGGGGCAACCTTTCTCGCTAAGTGAGACTTGATGAGGTCTAACTTCTCATTAGCCTTGCATTGATTCCTCGATCCCATATCTTTTCATTAGATTGGCAATGACAATCAAGAATCATAATAGAGCTATGCACTTGTGCGTTGTATTGCTTGTCATGTTGCAAAATAGTGAAGGGCAATTTGGAAATAATGGAGTAAGAGTGAGTTGTAAGCGTGAGTTCTAAGAGTCAATTCTAAGAGTCAATTTGTAGTTCACTGTCTGTAGAGTTTAGTTGGTGCAGGAGCATCTCTCCACGTCAGCCAACCAGCCGGCCAGCCACGTCCGTGAAAGAAAAATAGTGCATTGAAGGGACGCACATCCTCATTTAAATTTAAATTGAATGTAATTAAATGCTTAGGCTGGTGAGCCATGGAAGCCATGCCTTTGTGCAGGCGTTAGGTAGATCGGATTTAATGCTAGATCGGCTGAGATCTAGATCTGATTTTGGACTAGACAGCCCATTCATTGTAATTGAATAGAGTAGGTAGACCTGGAGGGAAGCGCTCGATGAGCCCCTCAGGTAAAAGAGATTTTGAGATCTCATTTTGGAGTTAGTGGATGAGTATGGTTGTAAGAGTAGAGCCAAAGAGAGCTCGAGAACACCTTTGTAAATACAGGCATCTGCCATTTTAATAGAAGACAGAAGCAGTTTTTCCTGCATGAGTTCTGTATTGTATGGATGTCTGCGAGTGTTCTTTTATTCTGTAAATGTATGCTGTGGTTGTATGTCTGCAAAGAGTTGTGTTTGATTTCAGGTGAAGGTCTTTGAGGCTTCATGCCAGGAGGGTGTGACAGAATGCTGCGGGTTCTGAGAGCCGTGCACAGAGGTTGCACTTCTGAACTCTAAGGAGTCAGACGAAGACGTGTTGTGGCACAGGAACTAAGATCAACAACTCAAGAGGAAGACCTTTGAGGTTACTAAACACCTCGGAGGCAAGGCTGTGTAGCTGAAACACAGTTGCAGACAGAACTTTGTTGTAAGTTCTATGGAGCTCTGCCAGGTGGGCATTGAGCGTAAGCACGAGGTGCTGGAGGAAGAACTCTGCTGAGAGTTGGAAGGAGAAACAAAATCACTGAAGATTGTGAGAAGCTCTGCCAGGAGGGCATTGAGCAGGTGCAAGGGGTGCACAGAAGGGACATAGCTGCTGAATGTTCTGTGGAAGAGAAGGAACTCTGCCAAGAGGGCATCGAGTCAGGGTGCAGGTAGGCACGAAAGTGAAGAGAACTCTTTGAGTTCTTGAAGTGAGTAAGAGTCCATAGAATTATCTTCACTGGGTTACTGAAGACCTAGAAGGCTCAGCAAGAGGTTGCTTGGGCAAAGGATAACCAGGAGGGTGTCCACATTTTCCATCTGTGGGAGAAGAAAGAAAAAATCTCTCAAGGGGTCTAAGTGTTCGAAGAAGCTCAGGAGGGACAACACCAACATGTGCGTGAGGAGACTCTGCAAGGAGTGCAGGAGTTGGGAGAATACTTTGAGGATTCAAAGACAAAAGCTTAGGAAAGGTAGCGTTCTCATACGCACAGCAGGATTCACAGCCGTGGAGTTCGCAGAGAGAAAAGAAGCAAAGGTCGAGACCTTTGAGGAGTTGAAGTTTTCTCCTAAGTCTGGGAAGAAAGCGAAGAAGCTCGGAGGAGAACAGCAGCCTTCGGATCGACGGAGAAGGAAGAGATCCAGACCGTTGAGGAGTTTACATCCAGGAGGAGCTCAGGAGGAGCCTACAGAAGGAGGAGACCGACAGTCGTCGGATCTCATACAGAAATCCCGTCAGCCATTGGATCAGGAAAAGTTGCGCAGAGGCTAAGTGCAGGAGTAGGCATGCATGAGAAAGGATCTGAGACGTCAGATCTGGGCAAGATACCTGACAGCCATCAGATTGGATAAGAGCTGCATGAGGGTTAACCATCAGGATATTAGCACTCGAGAAATCGAGATTCCTGAGGTCGTGGGAACTGAGACATCACAAGTCGTGAAACCCCAGAGAAATCAGGACCGTCTATCTGGAAGGACGTGTGGCAATTATCAGCGCCATCAGGAAAAGTTCCGACGAGGAGGCATCCATCGGAGTTTGGTTCATCGGGATATCAGAGATTCCGGTGAAAAATGTTTGTGCACTTTGAAATCGCGAAACACGAAACCCCAATCAGTGGGGAACAACTGTCATCACAACACAGGAACGAGGAGGACAGGTGGCAGGTCAAAGGCCAGGATCCATCGGAGGACTGGCGCATCGGGAATCGAAAAATCGGTATTCCCGTGGACAAAGGATCAAGAAAAATCCATAGTGGAAACCGTGTCACGGAATCGGGACCGTCCATTTGTAAGGGACACGTGGAGGAGATCGGTGCCATCAGGGGAAGACCTGACCGGAGGCCGTCCATCGACAAATCGGGGATCGACATATCGGGAATTCTATGGACGCGGAAACTTTGCATTTCGAAACCGTGAACCCCGAAACCCCGATAAGGAGGAAGGAGCCATAGTCGGAGCCAACTGTCAGTGTATTGAACAAGGAAGGAGTCATCGTTTAAGGGGCCAGCTGTCAGCACGACAGAGAGTCGGGGTTCGAGAAATCGGGAATCCCACGGGTAAGTGATTTGCAGCATTTGAAATCTCGTAGCCCCGACGGGGATGAGATTGTGGTCACGGGTTAACGGTCATATGGCCAAAACCTATAGCCAGGAGGGCTAGCACAGAAAAGAGCTCATCGGGAAATTGAAGTCCAAAGTCTCGAAGGAAAAATAAGGCTACGGTCTTATGGGAAGTGGTTGCATGGACCAAGAGATAAGGTAGCAGGGGTGCACATCGGTGAAAAGGAGCTCATCGGTGATCGAGGAATCGAGAGTGCAGTGACTCTCGACGGCAGGAAGCCCGAAACCCTGATATTTAGTCGGGGAAAAGTCACGGTAAAGTGCAGAAGGCCATGAAGGATGTTAAAGGACCCGTGGATCGGGTTTTTGCATAGGATTCCAACAGGGGATCTAAAGAGCCAATTCAGCTCGAAGAGGGAGTGGAACGATCCTGTGAGCAGGAGAGGAGTTTGTCAGAGGAGGTAGCTCGTTCCTTGCATAAAATGGTATCAGAGCTGAATTCTTGTCTGTATATTTCAGGCAAGAGAGGCAGGAGGAGATAAGAGAAGCACTCTGATACGCACGTCAAGTGGTATCAGAATGGGATTCTGTTTGTATATTGCAGACAGAATAGGCAAGAGAAAGACAGAGCACTGGATGACTCTATAAGGACTTGTTTACAGGTAGACAGCAATCCATAGACAGTCAGGGAGACTGTAGGAGGATGAAGCTGGAAAACTCAGGGATGCAGAGTGACAACATGTTTTCCAAGAGAGCAGACAGAGACAACACCATGGTTACTGAAGACCATAGGCATGCTGGGAGGAAGAAGAGCAAGGCATAAAAGCTTGCAGAATGGGATAAAGAAAGGACTAAAGAGCTCTATGAATTAAAGGCAGACATAGAGGAGTTCGAACTACGGATGCGACAGGATAGGAGGAGGAGATGGATGCGTGAATTTCCCATGGAGAAGGCAAAATCAAAATGGCCAGTCAAGCAGCTGATGGTCATGAGACAGTGCAGGCTGTTAAAAAGATGGTTGAGGTATGCTGAAAACCTCAAGTCCACAGAGGAAAAGATGATTTATCACTGTGAGCCAGAGACTAGGAGAGGTCTCGATGATGAAGAATTTTAATGGGGATCAACTGAGGATCTCAAGGACTGCCAGGAGGGCAGAGAAGTAGAAATTCTCGTTTTCCAGGAGGGCAACGAGTTGAGATCAGCTGAGGATCTCAAAGACTGTCATGAGGACAGCCAAGGAATTTCACATTGCCAGGAGGGCAATGAATTGATATCACTGCGGGATCTCGAAGACTACCAGGAGGGAAGCGGAAGCATCGAAGACTTCCAGGAGGGTAGAGATGAACATTTGAGACCATTTGAAGGTCTCATGGAGAGTTTAATTCAGCAGGGGTTGTTGATGAAGATGGGATCAGTTGATCTCATAATCTGCCAGGGAAGCAGCGGAAGCATCCTATATTGCCAGGTGGGTAGGGATGAGCAGATGAGACTCACTGAGAGTCTCATAAAATCAGAAGTGAGTTGGATTCATCCAGGGGAGATGATAGGGCAGGTAAATTTAGATCAGCAGGTGCAGCTGACAGAGGTGAAAGATCAGGATGATCTTCTGATGATTGGGGGAATTGGAGTATTCCTACCATGTACCCAGGAGGAGGACAAAATTTGTGTTGCAGGTGCAGTAACAGTAGAAGAAAAGTCATAGCTGACGATGAATGTCAAGGAGGAATTGGAGCAGGTGTTTGAGACTGCCCAAGCACAAGTAGAAGCTGAGGAAGCTGTAGCATTGGAGCTGACAGCCGAAGAAGCAGGAGAAGGTGATGAGCATTCTGAGGAATGGCTCAATATTTTCAGCCAGTAAGCTGGAAAGACTACAACAGGGGAGGTTGCAGAAGCTAAGGGAGAAGAGGCAGGCAGTATTTGCTTTGTTGATCTGTGGGAACAGATTGAAGCCCTGGAAGAGAGGGTAAAAGTGCAGAGTGTGCACATCGAACAGGTGAAGTTGGAAACGGATGAAGGAGGCAAGGGAGATCATGATGATCTGCCCAATGGCCAAAAATTTTTCCAGCTGAGGAGACTACAAAAACGGGACTAGCCATGGGAGCAACTGGATACAGTGAATGAAGAGATCATGGAGCTGATGATACGATCAGCAGAAACTACTAGCGAGGAGAGGCTGAGCAAAAGAGAAGAAGTAGCAGCAACAGGATGGAGCGGATGAACAAATCCAGATATTTTTTTGGGATCCAGGAGGATTTCCAACAGGTTAGAGGGGAAGCACATGAGTAGGAGCTCATGATTTTGCAGCTGAGGAGTTTGATGTAGGAGCATCTCTCCACATCAGTCAGCCAGCCAGCCAACCATGTCCGCGAAAGAAAAATCGTGCATTGAAGGGAGGCACAACCTCATTTAAATTTAAATTGAATGTAATTAAATGCATAGGCTGGTGAGCCATGGAAGTCGTGCCTTTGCGCAGGTGTTAGGTAGATCGGCTTTAATGCTAGATTGGCTGAGATCTAGATCCGATTTTGGGCTAGACAGCTCATTCATTGTAATTGAATAGAGTAGGTAGACCTGGAGGGAAGCGCTCGATGAGCCCCTCAGGTAAAAGAGATTTTGAGATCTCATTTTGGAGTTAGTGGATGAGTATGGTTGTAAGAGGAGAGCCAGAGAGAGCTCGAGAACACCTTTGTAAATACAGGCATCAGCCATTTTAATAGAAGATAGAAGCAATTTTTCCTGCATGAGTTCTATATTGTATGGATGTATGTGAGTGTTCTTTTATTCTGTAAATGTATTCTGTGGTTGTATGTCTGCAGAGAGTTGTGTTTGATTTCAGGTGAAGGTCTTTGAGTCTTCACGCCAGGAGGGTGTGACAGAACGCTGTGGGTTCTGAGAGCCATGCACAGAGGTTGCACTTCTGAACTCTGAGGATTCATATGAATACGTGTTGTGGAACAGGAACTGAGATCAACAACTCAGGAGGAAGACCTTTGAGGTTACTAAACACCTCAGAGGCAAGGCTGTGTAGCTAAAACACAGTTGCAGACAGAACTTTGCTGTAAGTTTTGTGGAGCTCTGCCAGGTGGGCATTGAGCATAAGCATGAGGTGCTGGAGGAAGAACTCTGCTGAGAGTTGGAAGGAGAAACAAAATCACTGAGGATTCTGAGAAGCTCTGCCAGGAGGGCATTGAGTAGGTGCAAGGGGTGAATAGAAGGGGTAGAACTATTGAATGTTCCGTGGAAGAGAAGGAACTCTGCCAGGAGGGCATCGAGTCAGGGTGCAGGTAGGCACGAAAGTGAAGAGAACTCCTTGAGTTATGGAAGTGAGGAAGAGTCCACAGAAGGATCTTCACTGGGTTACTAAATACCTAGAAGGCTCAGCAAGAGGTTTCTTGGGCGAAGGATAACCAGGAGGGTGTCCACATTTTCCATTTGTGGGAGAAGAAAGACAAAATCCCTCAAGGGGTCTAAGTCTTCGAAGAAGCTCAGGAGGGACAACACCAGCGTGTGTGTGAGGAGACTCTGCAAGGAGTGCAGGAGTTGGGAGAATCCTTTGAGGATTCAAGGACAAAAGCTCAGGAAGGGAAATATTCTCATACGCACAGTAGGACTCACAGCCATGGAGTTCGCAGAGAGAAAAGAAGCAAAGGTCGAGACCTTTGAGGAGTTGAAGTTTTCTCCCAAGTCTAGGAAGAAAGCGACGAAGCTCGGAGGAGAAGAGAAGCCATTGGATCGGCAGAGAAGGAAGAGATCTGGACCATTGAGGAGTTTACATCCAGGAGGAGCTCAGGAGGAGCCTACAGAAGGAGGAGACCGACAGCCGTCGGATCTCATGCGGAAATCCCACCAGCCGTTGGATCAGGAGAAGCTGCGCAGAGGCTAAGTGCAGAAGTAGGCGTGCAGGAGAAAGGATCTGAGCCGTCAGATCTGGGCAAGATACCCGACAGCCATCAGATTGGATAGGAGCTGCATGAGGTTTAACCAATGGGATATTGGCACTTGGGAAATCGAGATTCCTGAGGTCGTGGGAACTGAGACATCACAAGTCGCAAAACAACAGATAAATTGGGACCGTCTATCTGGAAGGACGCATGGAAATCATTAGCACCATCGGGAAAAGTTTCGACGAGGAGGCGTCCATCAGATTTTGGTTCATCGAGATATCATAGATTCCGGTGACAAGTGTTTGTGCATTTTGAAATCGCGAAACGCGAAACCCTAATCAGTGGGGAACAACTGTCAGCACAGCACAGGAACGAGGAGGACAGGTGGAAGGTCAAAGGCCAGGATCCATCGGAGGACCGGGGCATCAGGAATCGGCAAATCGGTATTTCTGTGGACAAAGGATCAAGAAAAATCCATAGTGGAAACCCCAATGCGGAATTGAGGCCGTCCATCTGTAAGGGACGCATGGAGGAGATCGGTGCCATCAGTGGAAGACCCGACTGGAGGTCGTCCATCGACAAATCGGGGATTGGCATATCAGGAATTCTGTGGACGCAGAAACTTTGCATTTCGAATCCGCGAACCCCAAAACCCCGATAAGGAGGAAGGAGCCATAGTGGGAGCCAACTGTCAGTGTATCGAACAAGGAAGGAGCCACCGTTTAAGGGGCCAGCTGTCAGCACGACAGAGTTTCGGGGTTCGAGAAATCGGGAATCCCACGGGTAAGTGATTTGCAGCATTTGAAACCCCGTATCCCTGATGGGGATGAGACCGTGGTCACAGGTTAACGGTCATATGGACAAAACCTATACCCAGGAGGGATAGTGCACAAAAGAGCTCATCGAGAAATTGAAGTCCAAAGTCCCGAAGGAAAAATAAGGCTATGGTCTTATGGGAAGTGGTTGCATGGACCAACAGCTAAGGTAGCAGGGGTGCGCATTGGCGAAAAGGAGCTCATCGGCGATCGGGGAATCGAGAGTGCAGTGACTCTCGACGGCAGGAAGCCCAAAACCCCAATATTGAGTCAGGGAAAAGTCACGGTAAAGTGCGGAAGGCCATGAAGGGAGTTAAAGCACCTGTGGATCAGGTTTTTTCATAGGATTCTAGTAGGGGATCTAAAGAGCCAATTCGGCTCGAAGAGGGAGTGGAATGATCCTGTGAGCGGGCGGGGAGTTTGTTGGAGGAGATAGCTCGCGCCTTGCATCATTAGTTCTGTGTGGTTTTCATGTAACCGACTCAATAGAGTATTTTCCTATATAATGATGTAATGGGTCTTCATTGAATAATAGAGAAGTGAGCGTAGCCTCACCGTGTGTTTGTTTCGCATATTTTATCTTAGTATCAGAGTCACGAGGCGAGGTGCATAAATTCATAGAGGTCCACTGGTACCTCCTCTGGTAGAGTGTGGCGACACACTACTCGGCCTTTCCGCACAACGAAAAACAAAAAATTTCCACAGTCAAGCTGAAGTTCAAGTGCGGAAATCCAACATGATTTCCACAGCCAAGTAACGGGTGAGGTGCAGACACCCCACAGTCAACTGCAACTTGAGGTGAGGAAACCATGGTGTTTACGTATGCGTGGAAAGAAAATCACGAATTCTAAAAGTTTATATAGTTTGCATGCGTTGGAGGTACATTGCTGCATGAGCCAGTGAGTGGACGGGAGAGAGAGACGCACTTGCATTGAGCCAACCGTATTTTAACTTCGCGTGGATTGGGTGCGAGATTTAGTGTGTCTAATAGAAAGATTTGGTGCAAGATTTGGTGAGCGTGGAGTGTAAGTCTTATTTTTGGAGCGTTGAAAGTTGAAAGAGGGTGCTACATGAAGGTTCATTTTTTTTAATATGTGAGCTTTTTTCTTCACATGTGGAGCATTGAATAAGAGTGCAACATTATTTTATTAAGTGGATATTTGTTTTATTAAAGCGTAAGGTGAAGTTTATGAAGTTTATTAAAAGTGTTTTTTTATTTAAAGTGAGTTTTAGTTTTGAAGTATAAACTCTTTATTAAAGTGGATATGTGTGTATGGCACAATTTTTTTTTATGCATGGGAGGATGCCAAATGATTTAAAGGATGCATGCATGTGTATTAAAATAAAAATAAAAACGGTTTTTTTTAAGGAACTTATTTTTTTTAATACATGGAGTGGTGTTAAGATTTTCTCTTAAGAAAGCTGAGATTCAAGATTGAGATGGATCAGTGGTATTCAAAGGCAGAGAAATAGACTGCTCAACACTTGACAAAAGTTTGATATTCTTGGTGATACAAGGATCCATTAGCAGAGATGGAAAATCTGTTGGCAAAGACCTACCTCAACGAAACCAACAAGTTAGATGGATTGAATTTCATTAAATGGAAATTTAAGATGCAGAAGCTCATGGAAGGCTATGGTGTCTGGAACATTGCGAAGGGAACTGAACTGAAACCTGATGCAGCTGTCGGTGTGACAACAGCACAGATCCAAGATTGGGAGAAGCGCGAAAACAAGGCAAAGGTATTGTTGTGCATGTCACTTAAAGATAACATAATTCCACATATTAGAGACGCTACAACTTTTGTTGCAACATGGACAACGCTTAAAGCATTGTATGAAACTAGCAACACAAATCACATTTTGTTCCTGAAAACTAAATTGCTAGGCATTAAAATGGATGGAAATGAATCTGTTAGTTCAATTTTGGGTCGTATTAAAGAGGTGAAAGACAAGCTAGTAAATATAGGGGAAACTGTTTCCAACAATGACCTGGTCACTATTACCTTAAATGGTATGCTAGAATATTATCGTATGTTCATAACAAGTCTCGCAGCAAGGAAGAAACCTCCCACATTTGAAGAATTGACAAGTATTTTGCTGGAAGAGGAAGAGAGGCGTAGGAATCTAAAGCCTCGAAATAAAGATTTGGCATTGTGGTCAAATAAGAGATATGCGAGAGGGAAATCAGGGGAAAGAGGCAGAGGAGGTAGTTCATGGCAGAGAGGCAGTTCACGGCAGAGAGCCAGTTCATCGCAGAGAAGACAATCTCCAAATCAAGGTATGCAATCTAATAGGAATGAGTCAAAGACTTGTTTTTATTGTGGTCGACCTGGACATATTTTTAAAGACTGTCATAAGAATAAAATTGATGATGATCTAGGTGGATATCGGTGGCCACCCACCTTTTCCGACTCGCTCAAAATAGTTTTCTGGCAAATTTGGCAATTTACTATTTTTAGCAGTTTTTAACTTCTGAGGCCATTTTGAGGGCCCAAATGAAGGTTTTTATAGATTAAGGTTCTCCATGATATCTAAAAAAATGACTAATCCACCACAATGAATCTCTTCGATGATACCTTTCCAATGAGCTATTATACGCCTAAAACGGAGATCGTATGCAAAAGTTATGACACTGGGAAGTTGATTTACTAACTTACCCAAACGGGGCCGACATGACTTTTGGCGCTTCATCTCCTGGGGTTAGGTTTTTGGATGTCTAGGAATTTTTTCATTCCTGTTTATTGTAAAAAGGCCTTCAGAGCCTCATTGTAATCATCTTTTTGCAAATGTGAGTAGCTGTCACATCTCTTCTCAGAGATAAGCTACCACCATTCTATAGAGTCTTTCAATATGTATTTTATAGTCTGTGTACATTTATTTCATTAATAGAATTTGTGTATTACTGTATATCTGTGTTTATGGTTGCATCTCTGATATATATCTATTATATTATTGAATATCTGTGATATCTCTATGCATTTATTTATTATATCTTCGATCTTATTTCGTGCCAAAAATAATCTAGATCAGTGGTATCAGAGCAGGCTGCTCCTGATCATTTTTTCAGTGCATGTCCCCAACGAGGTCCGAGTATAGCAAGTTGGGTCTCGAGCTTGTCTCTCTTGAATATAATCTCTCTCACACACCCAAGAAACCCTCAATTGCGGAAGAAAAGAAAAATGACGGAGCAGACTATTCTATCAATCTGTTGCTTGAGCAAGCTCTCACATGACAGAGAGACGAAATGATGGAGAATTTTTCCCACATCCTTAAATGATTGTCAATAGGATCAAAAAAATATTCATCAAGAAAACTCTTTGGAGGCACCTCTCGTTTCAAGGTACAAGTTAATTTTGATATTCCTATATTTGAAGGACAGATAGATTCAAAAGCCCTAGAAAAATGGTTAACTCTGCTAGAAGGTTATTTCTCTGTTCACAATTTTTCTGACAAAGAAAATATCACCTTTGCACTCCTTAAATCTCTCCCTCATGTCAAACATTG
>JZKD02S1674022.1:198042-234912 GCA_000966675.3 Picea glauca | reverse complement strand
ATGGGGCCGATCCCACTTGGATGCGTTGAACGAACAGTATTTCCCTATTGGCAACTATGAGGACCAGTACATGAGATTGAACGCACTGCGACAAGACAGGGGCCAAGCAGTGTTGAAGTTCACCAATACCTTCCATACCTTGTGCACCAAGCTTGGTATCAAAGACTCTGAGTGACATTTGGTTCGAAAATACTGTGGGGCTCTACACAGATACATCTAGACTGAAATGGATTTTCAGGACATCTCATCACTCGGTACTGCTTATCGATATGCTGTTAAAATTGAGAAGAAATTTAAGCACCAAAACAAATGGCAATTTGGGTCTACAAATCCGCAACAACCAAAGTATGACAAAGACGACCCTAACAAACAGTCTCCCGAAAACCAATCCAAGACATAGGAAAAGAAGGGTCACGGGAATACAAAGAAGGACATCGAAAAATGGTGTGATTTCCACAAAAGCCTCTGGCACAACACCAATGAATGTCTCTCAAAATAGTCATTGGTGGCTGAGATCAAAGACAAGGAGACGAACCCTGATTCTAAATCTGATTATGAAAATACTGAGAAAGGACAGATCATTAACGTAGACCCCACTGCTATTGTCGTGACCGCAACAATTCAACCAGAAGAACAAACAAATCCTAAAGAGGGGGAATGCCTTTTTTATTCATAGATGTGGGTGAAGGGGACCCCACTACATTTTATTGTTGATAGTGGAAGCCAAAAGAACCTCATCTTAGCAAAGGTCGTCAAACAATTGGGATTGTCGATAATACCACACTTGCAACCATACAACATCGGGTGGCTTCACCAAGGACGAGATATTTGTGTCAGCCAGCAATGTCCATTGTCATATGGCATCCAACCCTTCAAGGATGAGGTATTATGTGATGTTTCCCCACTAGATGTTTGTGATTTTCTCTTGGGCCAACCATATATGTGGAAGTGCCACGTTGTTTATGAGTCTCAACCCCGCAGTTCATCGTTTCTCTAGGGGGTCATCTCTATAGAATACCAGAGGTAGTTTTGACTAATGTTGCACCTAAAAAGTGTTGCAAGGTAGTATCTCATACTAAAAAATTCAGCTTTTTCACAATCTGTTCAAAAGGAGAACATAAGGACACTGCAACCACTACAGCTTACCCCCAAGCAAACTCTATCCAACAAAAGCAGGTCGAAAAGGTTGCAGTAATGCGCAAATATTCCTTCTTCACACCATCCTCTCATGTAGCTCGACTTGTTGAACAACCTCAACCTCAACAGGTTCGTGACAGACTTCCACAAACTGAGCAGCGTGACATCTCCAGTAAGGCAAGCAGCTCACCAAGATGCAGATTCAACAAAAGATTTTCCCTCTCCCTCGGGAACTCAATGCAATGGAGACCATTGATTCCTAAGGAGAGAGGATTGATATAGGTGGATATCAGTGGCCACCCACCTTTTTCGATTGGCTCAAAACATTTTTTTGGCAAATTTGACAATTTACTACTTTTAGCAGTTTTTAACTTCTGTGGCCATTTTGAGGCCCAAATGAAGGTTTTTCAAGAGCTAGATTCTTAGTTATATCCAAAGGCATGATTTATCCTCCAAAATGAATATCCTCGATGATACCTTTCCAACGTGCTATCATACGCCTAAAACAGAGATCATATGCAAAAGTTACGACCCCGGGAAGTTGATGTACTAACTTACCCAAACGGGGTCCACATGACTTTTGGCACTTCATCTCCTAGGGTTAGGTTTTTGGATGTATAGGAATTTTTTCATTCCTATTTATTGTAAAAATGCCTTCATATCCTCATTGTAATCATCTTCTTCCGATTGCAAGTAGTTGTCACATCTCTTCTCGGAGATAAGCTGCCACCATTGTATCGAGTCTTTCACTATGTATTTTACAGTCTCTGTACATTTATTTCATTAATAGAAATTGTGTATTAATATATATATGTGTTTATGTTTGCATCTCTGATATATTTCTATTATATTATTGAATATCTATGATATCTCTATGCATTTCTTTATTATATCTCCGATCTCATTTCGTGCCGAAAATAATCCAGATCAGTGGTATCAGAGTAGGCTTCTCTTGATCGTTTTTCAGTGCATTTCCTCGACGAGGTCCGAGTATAGAAAGTTGGGTCTTGAGATTTTCTCTCTTGGAAAGAATCTCTCTCGCACACCCAAGAAACCCCCAATGGCGATAGAAAAAAAAAACGATGGAGCAGACGGTCCTATCAATCTGTTGCTTGAGCAAGCTCTCATGCGACAGAGGGACGAAATGATGCAGAATTTTGCCCACATCCTTAAATGCCTGTCGATAGCATCAGGTGCATCTTCATCAAGCGACCACTTTGAAGGCACCTCACCTTTCAAGGTAAAGGTTAATTTTTATATTCTTGTATTTGAAGGACAGATAGATGCAGAAGCCCTAGAAAAATGGTTAACTCTGCTAAAACGTTATTTCGTTGTTCACAATTTTTTCGACAAAGAAAATATCACCTTTGCACTCCTTAAAGCTCTCCCTCATGTCAAACATTGGTGGGAAACTTACTGGGAGAAAATTTCCACGGAGGAATCAAGAATATATGAGGTCGATCCCACTTGGGATTTTTTTTTGGATGCGGTGAAGGAACAGTATTACCCGGTTGGAAACTATGAGGACCAGTACATGACATGGACCACACGACGGCAAGAGAGAGGCCAAGAAGTTCCGTAGTTCACCAATACCTTCCATACCTTGTGCACCAAGCTGGGTATCAAAGACTCCGAACGACATTTGGTTCTGAAATACCGTGGGGCTCTACACAGATACATCCAGACTGAAATGGATTTTCTGGACATCTCATCACTCAATGTTGCTTATCGATATCCTATTAAAATTGAGCAAAAATTTCAACACCAGAACAAATGAGAATTCGGGACTGCAAATCCGCAACAACCAAAGTATGACAAAGATGGCCCTAACAAATAGTCTCCCGAAAACCAGTCCAAGACACAGGAAATGAAGGGTCACGGGAAGACAAAAAAGGACACCGGAAAATGGTGCAATTTCTACAAAATCCCCTGGCACAACACCGATGAATATCGCTCAAAACAGTCATTGGTGGCCGAGATCAAAGACAAGGAGATGAACCCTAATTCAAAATCTTATTCTGAAAATACTGGTAAAGGATAGATCATTGACACAAACCCCACTGCTATTGTTGCAACCACAACAATTTAACTAGAACAACCAAGAGATCCTGAAGACGGGGAGCACCTTTTTCATTCATAGATGTCGGTGAAGGGGACCCCGCTGCATTTTATTGTTGATAGCGGAAGCCAGAAGAACCTCATCTTAGCAGAGGTCATCAAACAGTTGGGATTGTCGACAACACCACACCCGCAACCATACAACATCGGGTGGCTTCAACAAGGACGAGATCTTTGAGTCATCCAGCAATGTCAATTGTCATATGGCATCCAACCCTTCAAGGATGAGGTATTATGTGATGTTTCCCCACTAGATGTCTGTGATTTTCTCTTTGGCCAACCATATATGTGGAAGTGCCACGCTGTTTATGAGTCTCGACCCCGCAGTTTCATTGTTTCTCTAGGGGGTCATCTCTACAGAATACTAGAGGTGGTTCTGACTACTGTTCCACCTAAAAAGTGCCACAAGGTAGGATCTCATACTGCAAAATTCAGCTTCTTCATAATCTGTTCAAAAGGGGAACAGAAGAACACTACAACCACTACAGCTTTCCCTCAAGCACCTTCTATCCAACAGAAGTAGGTCGAAAAGGTTGCAGCAAAGTGCAAAGATTCCTTCTGCATGTTGTCCTCTCAGGTATCCCAACTTGTTGAATAACCTCAACCTCAACAGGTTCGTGACAAACTTCCATAAACTCAACTGCACGACATCTCCAACAAGGCAAGCATCTCACCAAGATGCAGATTCAACAAACACTTTTCCCTCTCCCCTGATAACTCAATGAAATAGAGACCATTTCTTCCTAAGGAGGGAGGATTTATTCAGGTGGATATCAGTGGCCACCCAACTTTTTCGACTGGCTCAAAATAGTTTTGTAGCAAATTTGGCATTTTACTATTTTTAGCAGTTTTTAACTTCTGGGGCCATTTTGAGGGACCAAATGAAGGTTTTTAGAGATATAGTTTCTCAATGATAGGTGAAGGAATTATTGATCCCACACAATGAATCTCCTCGACAATACCTTTCCAACGATCTATCATATGCCTAAAATAGAGATCGTATGCAAAAGTTATGACCGAGGGAAGTTGATGTACTAACTTATCCAAATGGGGCCCACATCACTTTTGGCGCTTCATCTTCTAGGTTTAGGTTTTTGGATGTCTAGGACTTTTGGAATTATTTTTTATTGTAAAAATTCCTTACGAGCCTCATTGTAATCATCTTCTTGCAAATGCGAGTATCCGTCACATCTCTTCTCAGAGATAAGCTGCCACCATTCTATCGAGTCTTTCACTCTATATTTTACAGTCTCTGTACATTTATTTCATTAATAGAAATTGTGTATTGCTGTATATATATGTTTATGGTTGCATCTATGATATATTTATGTTATATTATTGAATATATGCGATATCTCTTTGCATTTCTTTATTATATCTTTGATCTCATTTCATGCCGAAAATAATCTAGATTAGTGGTGTCAGAGAAGGCTGTTATTGAATGTTTTTTCAGTGCATGTCCTCGATGAGGTCCGAGTATAGCAAGTTGGGTATTGAGCTTGTCTTTCTTGAAGACAATATCTCTCGCACACCCAAGAAACCCTCAATGGTGGAAGAAAAGAAAAATGATGGAGCAGATGATCCTATCAATCTGTTGCTTGAGCAAGCTCTCACGCGACAGAGGGACGAAATGATGGAGAATTTTTCCCACATCCTTAAATGCCTATCGATAACATCAGACACATCTTCATCAAGCAACCACTTTGGAGGCACCTCACCTTTCAAGGTACAAGTTAATTTTGATATTCTTGTATTTGAAGGACAGATAGATGCAGAAGCCCTAGAAAAATGGTTAACTCTGCTAGAAGGTTATTTCTTTGTTCATAATTTTTCTGACAAAGAAAAGATCACCTTCACACTCCTTAATGCTCTCCCTCATGTCAAACATTGGTGGGAAACTTACTGAGAGAAAAGTTCCACGGAGGAGTCAGGAATATATGGGGCCAATCCCACTTGGGATTTTTTTGTTGATGTGGTGAAGGAACAGTATTACCTTGTTGGCAACTATGAGGACCAGTACATAAGATGGACCACACTGCGGAAGGAGAGGGGCCAAGCATTTTCTGAGTTCACCAATACCTTCCATACCTTGCGCACCAAGATGGGTATCAAAGACTCCGAGAGACATTTGGTTCTGAAATACCGTGGGGCTCTACACAGACACATCTAGACTGAAATGGATTTTCTAGACATCTCATCACTCGGTGTTGCTTATCGATATGTTGTTAAAATTGAGAAAAAATTTAAGTACCACAACAAACGAGAATTCGTGTCTGCAAATCCACAACAACCAAAGTATGACAAAGAAGGCCCTAAGAAACAGTCTCTCGAAACCAGACAAAGACACAGGAAAAGAAGGGTCACGGTAAGACAAAGAAGGACACCGGAAAATGGTGCGATTTTCACAAAATCCCCTGGCACAACACCGATGAATGTTGCCCAAAATAGTCATTGGTGGCCGAGATCAAAGACAAGGAGCCGAACCCTGATCAGAATCTGATTCTGAAAATATTGGTAAAGGATAGATCATTGATGCAGACCCCACTGCTATTATCGTGACCACAACAATTCAACCAGAAGAACCAACAGATCCTGAAGAGGGGGAGCACCTTTTTCATTCACATATGTGGGTGAAGGGGACCTCGCTACATTTTATTGTTGATAGCTGAAGCTAGAAGAACATCATCTCAGCAGAGGTTGTCAAATAGTTGGGATTATCGACAACACCACACCCACAACCATACAACATCGGGTGGTTTCACCAAGGACGAGATCTTCATGTCAGCCAGCAATGTCGATTGTCATATGGAATCTAACCCTTCAAGGATGAGGTATTATGTGATGTTTCCCCACTATATGTCTATGATGTTCTCTTGGGCCAACCATATATGTGGAAGCGTCACACTATTTATGAGTCTCGACCCCAAAGTGTCATTGTTTCTCTGGGGGGTCATCTCTACAGAATACCAGAGGTATTTCTGACTACTGTTCCACCTAAAAGGTGTCACAAGGTAGTATCTGATACTGCAAAATTTAGCTTCTTCACAATCTGTTCAAAAGGGGAACAGAAGGACACTACAACCACTACAACTTCACCCCAAGCACCTTCTATCCAACAGAAGCAGGTCGACAAGGTTGTAGCAAAGCGCAAATATTCATTTTGCACACCATCCTCTCATGTAGCCTGACCTATTGAATAGCCTCAACCTCAACACGTTCATGAGAGACTTCCACAAACTGAGTCGCATGACGTCTCCAGCAAGGCAAGCAACTCACCAAGATGCATATTCAACAAACGCTTTTCCTCTCCCCTATGAACTCAATGCAATGGAGACCAATGTTTCCTAAGGAGGGAGGATTGATCCAAGTGGATATCGATGGCCACCCACCTTTTTCGACTGGCTCAAAGCAGGTTTCTGGGAAATTTGGGAATTTACTATTTTTAGCAGTTTTTAACTTCCAGGGCCATTTTGAGGGCCGAAATGAAGGTTTTTCGAGATCAATATTCTCAATTATATACGAAGGCATGATTTATCCCCTGAAATGAATCTCCTCGACGGTACCTTTCCAACAAGCTATCATACGCATAAACGGAGATCGTATGAAAAAGTTACGACCCCGGGAAGTTGATGTACTAACTTACCCAAACGGGGCCCACATGACTTTTGGTGCTTCATCTCCTAGGGTTAGGTTTTTGGATGTCTAAGACTTTTGGAATTCCTTTTTATTGCAAAAAGGCCTTCAGAGCCTCATTATAATCATCTTCTTGCAAATGTGAGTAGCCGTCACATCTCTTCTCAGAGATAAGCTGCCACAATTATATCGAGTCTTTGACTCTATATTTTACAGTCTCTGTACATTTATTTCATTAATAGAAATTATGTATTACTGTATATCTATGTTTATGGTTGCATATCTGATATATTTCTGTTATATTATTGAAAATTTGTGATATCTATGTGCATTTCTTGATTATATCTCCAATCTCATTTCCTGCCAAAAATAATCCAGATCAGTGGTATCAGAGCAGGCTTCTCTTGATCGTTTTTTCAGTGCATGTCCCCGATGAGCTCCGAGTAGAGCAATTTGGGTCTTGAGCTTGTCTATCTTGAAGAAAATCCCTCTCGCACACCCAAGAAACCCTCAATGGAAAAAGAAAAGAAAAACGACAGAGCAAACAATCCTATCAATCTGTTGCTTGAGCAAACTCTCACGTGACAAAGGGAAGAAATGATGGAGAATTTTGTCCACATCCTTAAATGCCTACCGATAGCATCAGGTACATCTTCATCAAGCGGACACTTTGGAGGCACCTCATCTTTCAAGGTACAAGTTAATTTTGATATTCCTGTATTTGAAGGACAGATAGATGAAGAAGCTCTAGAAAAATGGTTAACTCTGCTAGAAGGTTATTTCTCTGTTCATAATTTTTACGACAAAGAAAAGATCACCTTCGCACTTCTTAAAGATCTCCCTCATGTCAAACATTGGTGGGAAACTTACTGAGAGAAAAGTTCCACAGAGGAGTCGGGAATATATGGGGTCGATCCCACTTGGGATTGTTTTGTGAATGCGGTGAAGGAACAATATTACCCTATTGGAAACAACGAGGACCAGTACATGATATGGACCACATTGCGGCAAAAGAGGGGCCAAGCAGTTCCGGAGTTCACGAATACCTTCCATACCTTGCGCACCAAGCTAGGTATCAAAGAATCTGAGTGACATTTGATTTTGAAATACCATGGGGCTCTACACAGATACATCCATACTGAAATGGATTTTCTGGACATCTCATCACTCGGTGTTGCTTATCGATATGCTGTTAAAATTGAGTAGAAATTTAAGCACCAGAACAAATGGCAATTCAGGTCTACAAATCCACAACAACCAAAGTATGACAAAGATGGCCCTAACAAACAGTCTCCCCAAAACCAGTCCAAGAAACAGGAAAAGAAGGGTCACGGGAAGACAAAGAATGACACTGGAAAATGGTGCGATTTACGCAAAAGCCCCTGGCACAACAACGATGAATGTCGCTCAAAATAGTCATTGGTGGTTGAGATCAAAGACAAGTAGTTGAACCCTGATTCAGAATCTGATTCTGAAAATACTAGTAAAGGACAGATCATTGATGTAGACCCCATTGCTATTGTTGCGACTACAACAATTCAACCAAAAGAACCAACAGATCTTGAAGAGTGGGAGCACCTTTTTCATTCATAGATGTGGGTGAAGGGGACACCGCTTCATTTTATTGTTGATAATGGAATCCAGAAGAACCTCATCTCAGCAGAGGTCGTCAAATAGTTGGGATTGTCGAAAACACCACACCCGAAACAATACAACATCGGGTGGCTTCACCTAGGATGAGATCTTCATTTCAACCAACAATGTCGATTTTCATTTGGCATCTAACCCTTCAAGGATGAGGTATTATGTGATGTTGCCCCAATAGATGTATGTGATGTTCTCTTGGACCAACCATATATGTGGAAGCGCCACGCTATTTATGAGTCTCGACCCCGCAATTTCATTGTTTCTATGGGGGATCATCTCTAAAGAATACCAGAGGTAGTTCCAACTACTTTTCCACCTAAAAAGTGTCGCAAGGTAGTATATCATACTGCAAAATTCAGCTTCTTCACAATCTGTTCAAAAGGGGAACAAAAGGACACTGCAACCACTACAACTTCACCTCAAGCACCTTATATCCAATAGAAGAAGGTTGCAACAAAGTGCAATGATTCCTTCTACACACCATCCTCTCATGTAGGATGACTTGTTGAACAACCTCAGCCTCAACAAGTTCGTGAGAAACCTCCACAAACTAAGCAATGCAATGTCTCCAGCATGGCAAGCAGCTCACCAGGATGCAAATTCAGCAAATGCTTTTTTCTCTCCCCCGGGAACTCAATGCAATGGAGACCATTTCTTCCTAAGTAGGGAGGATTGATCCAGGTGGATATCAGTGGCCACCCACGTTTTCCGACTGGCTCAAAACAGTTTTCTAGCAAATTTGACAATTTACTATTTTTAGCAGTTTTTAACTTTCGGGGCCATTTTGAGGTCCCAAATGAAGATTTTTCGAGATATAGGTTCTCAATGATAGCCAAAGGACCAATTGATCCCCCAAAATGAATCTCCTTGACTATACCTTTCCAACGTGCTATCATATGCCTAAAATGGATATCATATGCAAACGTTACGACCCCGATAAGTTGATGTACTAACTTACCCAATGGGGCCCACATGACTTTTGGTGCTTCATCTCCTAGGGTTAGATTTTTGGATGTCTAGGAATTTTGGCATTCCTATTTATTGTAAAAAGGCCTTCAGAGTCTCATTTTAATCATCTTCTTGTGAATGCGAGTAGCCGTCACATCTCTTCTCAGAGATAAGATGCTACCATTCTATCGAGTCTTTGACTCTGTATTTTATAGTCTCTGTACATTTATTTCATTCATAGAAATTGTGTATTATTGTATATCTCTGTTTATGGTTGGATCTTTGATATATTTTTGTTATATTATTGAATATCTACAATATCTCTGAACATTTCTTTATTATATCTCTGATATCATTTTGTGCCGAAAATAATCTGGATCAGTGGTATCAGAGCAAGATGCTCTTGATTTTTTTTCCAGTGCATGTCCCTGACGACGTCCGAGTATAGCAATTTGGGTCTCGAGCTTGTCTCTCTTGAAGAAAATATCTCTCGCACACCCAAGAAACCCTCAATGGCAGAAGAAAAGAAAAATGGCAGAGCAAACAATCCTATCAATCTATTTCTTGAACAAGCTCTCACGCGACAGAGGGACAAAATGATGGAGAATTTTTCCCACATCCTTAAATGCCTACTGATAGCATTAGGCACATCTTCATCAAGTGGCCACTTCGGAGACACCTTGCCTTTCATGGTACAAGTTAATTTTAATATTCCTATATTTGAAGGATACATAGATGCAAAAGCCCTAGAAAAATGGATAACTCTGCTAGAAGGTTATTTATCTGTTCACAATTTTTCCAAAAAAGAAAAAATCACCTTCGTACTCCTTAAATCTCTCTCTCATGTCAAACATTGGTGGAAAACTTACTATGAGAAAAGTTCCACAGAGGAGTGGGGAATATATGGGGTCGATCCCACTTGGGAGTTTTTTGTGGATGCGGTGAAGGAGTAGTATTACCCTGTTGGCAACTATGAGGACCAGTACATAAGATGGACCACACTGCGGCAAGAGAGGGGCCAAGCAGTTCCAGAGTTCACTAATAAACATCCATAACTTGTGCACCAAGCTGGGTATCAAATACTCCGAGCGAAATTTGGTTTTGAAATACCGTGGGGCTTTACACAAATACATCTAGACTGAAATGGATTTTCTGGATATCTCATCACTCGGTGTTGCTTATCGATATGTTGTTAAAATTGAGCAAAAATTTAAGCACCAGAACAAACAAGAATTCAGGTCTTCAAATCTGCAACAACCAAAGTATGACAAAGACAACCCTAATAAATAGTCTCCTGAAAACCAGTCCAAGACATAGAAAAAGAAGGGTCACGGAAAGACAAAGGACACTGGAAAATCGTGCGATTTCCACAAAATCCCCTGGCACAACATCGATGAATGTCACTCAAAACAATCATTGGTGGACGATACCAAAGACAAGGAGCAGAACACTGATGCAGAATCTGATTCTGAAAATGCTAGTAAAGGACAGATCATTGACGCAAACCCAACCGCTATTGTTGCGACCGCAACAATTCAACCAGAAGAACCAACAGATCTTGAAGAGGGGGAGCGCCTTTTTCATTCACAGATCTGGGTGAAGGAGACCCCACTGCATTTTATTGTTGATAGCAGAATCTAGAAGAACCTCATCTCAGCATATGTCATTAAACAATTGGGATTGTTGACAACACCACACCCGCAACCATACAACATCGGGTGGCTTCGTCGAGGACAAGTTCTTCGTGTAATCCATCAATGTTGATTGTCATATGGCATACAACCCTTCAAGAATGAGGTATTATGTGATGTTTACCCACTATATGTCTATAATGTTCTCTTGGGCCAACCATATATGTGGAAGCGCGACGTTGTTTATGAGTCTCGACCCCGCAGTGTCATTGTTTCTCTAGGGGGTCATCTCTATAAAATACCAGAGGTAGTTTTGCCTACTGTTCTACCTAAAAAGTGCTGCAAGGTAGGATCTCATACTGCAAAATTCATCTTCTTCACAATCTGTTCAAAAGGGGAATAGAAGGACACTGCAACCACTACAGCTTTGCCCCAAGCACCTTCTATCCAACAAAAGCAGGTCGAAAAGGTTGCAGCAAAGCGAAAAGATTCCTTCTACACACTTTCCTCTCATGTAGCTCAACTTGTTGAAAAATCTCATCCTCAATAGGTTCGTGATAGACTTCCACAAACTGAGCAGCACGACGCCTCGAGCAAGGCAGGAAGCCCACTAAGATGCAGATTCCGCAAACGCTTTTCCCTCTCCTCGGGGAACTTAACGCAATGGAGACCATTGTTTCCTAAGGAGGGAGGATTGATCCAGGTAGATATCGGTGGCCACCCACCTTTTTCTTCTGGCTCAAAATAGGTTTCTGACGAATTTGGAAATTTACTATTTTTAGTAGTTTTTAACTTCCAGGGCCATTTTGAGGGCCCAAATGAAGGTTTTTCGAGATCGAGGTTCTCAATAATGGACAAAGGCATGATTGGGCCCCCAAAATGAATATCCTCGGTGATACATTTCCAATGAGTTATCATACGCCTAAAATGGAGATCATATGCAAAAGTTACGACCCCAGGAAGTTGATGTACTAACTTACCCAAACGGGGCCCACATGAATTTTGGCACTTCATCTCCTAGGGTTAGGTTTTTGGATGTCTAGGACTTTTGTCATTCTTATTTATTGTAAAAATTCCTTCAGAACCTCATTGTAATCATCTTCTTGTGAATGCAAGTAGCCGTCACATCTCTTCTCATAGATAAGCAGCCACCATTCTATCGAGTCTTTCACTCTGTATTTACAGTCTATGTACATTTATTTTATTAATAGAAATTGTGTATTACTGTATATCTGTGTTTATGGTTTCATATCTAATATATTTATGTTATATTATTGAATATCTTCGATATCTCTCTACATTTCTTTATTATATCTTCGATCTCATTTCGTGCCGAAAATAATCTGGATTAGTGGTATCAGAGCAGGCTACTCTTGATCGTTTTTTCAGTGCATGTCCCCAACGAGGTCCGAGTATAGAAATTTGGGTCTCGATCTTGTCTATATTGAATACAATCGCTCTCGCACACCCAAGAAACCCTCAATGGCGGAAGAAAAGAAAAATGACAGAGAAGACGATCCTATCAATCTGTTGCTTGAGCAAGCTCTCACGCGACAGAGGGACGAAATGATGGAAAATTTTCCTACATCCTTAAACACCCATCGATAGCATCAAGCACATCTTCATCAAGTGACCACTTTGGATGCACCTCACCTTTCAATGTACAATTTAATTTTGATATTCTTGTATTTGAAGGAAAGATAGATGCAGAAGCCTTAGAAAAATTGTTAGCTCTGCTAGAAGGTTATTTCTCTGTTCACAATTTTTTCGACAAAGAAAATATCACCTTCACACTCCTTAACGCTCTCCCTCATGTCAAACATTGGTGGGAAACTTACTGGGAGCAATGTTCCACGAAGGAGTTGGGAATATATGGGGTCGATCCCACTTGGGATTTTTTTGTGGATGCAGTGAAGGAACAATATTACCCTTTTGGCAACTATGAGGACCAGTACATGAGATATACCACACTACGGTAAGAGAGGGGCCAAGAAGTTTTGGAGTTCACCAATACCTTCCATACCTTTCACACCAAGCTCGGTGTCAAAGACTCTGAGCGACATTTTGTTCTGAAATATCGTGGGGCTCTACACAGATACATCCAAACTAAAATGGATTTTCTGGACATCTCATCACTCGGTGCTCCTTATCAGTATGTTGTTAAAATTGAGCAGAAATTTAAGCACAAGAACAAATGGGAATTTGGGTTTGCAAATCCACAACAACCAAAGTATGAAAAAGATGGTCCTAACAAACAATCTCCCAAAAACCATTTCAAGACACAGGAAAAGAAGTGTCACGGGAAGACAAAGAAGGACACCGGAAAATGGTATGATTTCCACAAAATCCCCTGGCACAACATTGATGAATGTCGCTCAAAACATTCACTGGTGGTTGAGATAAAAGACAAGGAGCCAAACCCTGATTCAGAATCTGATTCTGAAAATACTGGTAAATGATAGATCATTGACGCAAACCCCATTGCTATTGTCACGACCGCGACAATTCAACTAGAAGAACCAACATATCCTAAAGAGGGGGAGCACCTTTTTCATTCACAGATGTGGGTGAGGGAGACTCCGCTGCATTTTATTGTTGATAGCGGAAGCCAGAAGAACCTGATCTCAGCAGAGGTTGTCAAACAGTTGGGATTGTTGAAAACACCACACCTACAACCATACAACATCGGGTGGCTTTGCCAGGGACAAGATATTTGTGTTAGCCAACAATGTTGATTTTCATATAGCATCCAACCCTCCAAGGATGATGTATTATGTGATGTTGCCCCACTAGATGTCTGTGATTCTCTCTTGGGCCAACCATATATGTGGAAGCGCCATTCTATTTATGTGTCTCAACCTCGTAGTGTCATTGTTTCTCTGGGGGGTCATCTCTACAGAATACCAGAGGTAGTTTCGACTACTATTCCACCTAAAAAGTGTCGCAAGGTAGTATCTCATACCACTATATCTTCCCCCCAAGCACCTTCTATCCAACAGAAGCAGGTCGACAAGGTTGTAGAAAAGTGCAAAGATTCCTTTTGCACACTATCCTCTCATGTAGCCCAACTTGTTGAATAAGCCTCAACAGGCTCGTGACAGGCTTCCACAAACTGAGAAGCGCAACGTCTCCAGCAAAGCAAGCAACTCACCAAGAGGCAGATTCATCAATCATTTTTCCCTCTCCCCTAGGAAATAAATTCAATGGAGACCATTGCTTCCTAAGGAGGGAGGATTGATCGAGGTAGATATCAGTGGCCACCCACCTTTTTCGACTGGTGCAAAAGAGTATTATGACAAATTTGGCAATTTATTATTTTTAGCAATTTTTAACTTCCAGGGCCATTTTGAGGGCCCAAATGAAGGTTTTTTGAGATCGAGTTTCTCAATGATAGTCGAAGGCTTGTTTTATACCCCAAAATGAATCTCATCTATGATACCCTTCCAACGATCTATGATATGCCTAAAACGAAGATCGTATGCAAAAGTTACGACGTTGGGAAGTTCATGTACTAACTTACCCAAATGGGGCCCACATGACTTTTCGCGCCTCATCTCCTAGGGTTAGGTTTTTGGATGTCCAGGACTTTTGGCATTACTATTTATTGTAAAAAGGCCTTCAGAGCCTCATTGTAATCATCTTCTTGCGAATGTGAGTAGTCGTCACATCTCTTCTTAGAGATAAGCAACCACCATTCTATCGAGTCTTTCACTCTATATTTTACAGTCTCTATACATTTATTTCATTAATAGAAATTGTGTATTACTGTATATCTATGTTTATGGTTGCATATATGATATATTTGTGTTATATTATTGACTATCTGCAACATCTCTGTGCATTTCTTTATTATATCTCCAATCTCATTTCGTAGCGAAAATAATCCGAATCAGTGGTATCAGAGGACGTTGCTCTTGATCGTTTTTTTAGTGCATGTCCCTGACAAAGTCCGTGTATAGAAAATTGGGTCTCGAGCTTGTCTCTCTTGAAGACAATCACTCTTCCACACCCAAAAAACCCTCAATGGAAGAAGAAAAGAAAAATGATGGAGCGGACGATCCTATCAATCTGTTGCTTGAGCAAGTTCTCACGTGACAGAGGGAAGAAATGATGGAGAATTTTTCCCACATCCTTAAATGCCTGCCGATAGCATAAAGCGCATCTTCATCAAGTGGCCACTTTGGAGGCACCTCACCTTTCAAGGTACAAGTTAATTTTGAAATTCATGTATTTGAAGGATATATAGATGCAAAAGCCCTAGAAAAATGGTTAACTCTGCTACAAGATTATTTCTTTGTTCACAATTTTTCTGACAAATAAAAGATCACCTTCACACTCCTTAAATCTCTCCCTCATATCAAACATTGGTGGAAAAATTATTGGGAGAAAAGTTCCACAGAGGAGTCGGGAATATATGGGGCCGATCCCACTTGGGATTTTTGTGTGGATGCGATGAACGAACAGTATTACCATGTTGGCAACTATGAGGACCAGTACATGAGATGGACCACACTACGGCAAGAGAGGGGCCAAGTAGTTCCATAGTTCACCAATACCTTCCATACCTTGTGCACCAAGCTGGGTATCAAAGACTCCAAGCGACATTTGGTTCTGAAATATTGTGGGGCTCTACATAGATACATCCAGACTGAAATGGAATTTTTTGACATCTCATCACTCAATGATGCTTATCGATATGTTGTAAAAATTGAGCAAAAATTTAAGCACCAGAACAAACGGGAATTTGGGTCTACAAATATAAAACAACCAAAGTATGACAAAGACGGCCTAACAAATAGTCTCCCGAAAACAAGTCCAAGACACAGAAAAAGAAGGGTCACAGGAAGACAAAGAAGGACACCAGAAAATGGTGTGATTTCCACAAAATTCCCTGGCACAACACCGATAAATTTCACTCAAAATAGTCATTGGTGGCCAAGATCAAAGATAAGGAGCCGAACCCTGATTTTGAATCTGATTATGAAAATACTGGTAAAGGACAGATCATTGACGTAGACCCCACTACTATTTTCGTGACCACAACAATTCAACCAGAAGAACCAACAGATATTAAAGAGGGAGAGTGTCTTTTTCATTCATAGATGTGGGTGAAGGGGACCCCGCTACATTTTATTGTTGATAGCGGAATCCAGAAGAACCTCATCTCAGTAGAGGTCATCAAATAGTTGGGATTATCGACAACGCCACACACACAACCATAAAACATCAGGTGGCTTTGCCAAGGACAAGATCTTCATGTTAGCCATCAATGTCGATTGTCATATGGAATCCAACCCTTCAAGGATGAGGTATTATGTGATCTTACCCCACTATATGTCTCTGATGTTCTCTTGGGCCAACCATAGATGTAGAAGAGCCACACTAATTATGAGTCTCGACCCTGCAGTGTCGTTGTTTCTCTGGGGGGTCATCTCTACAGAATACTAGAGGTAGTTCTGACTACTTAAGTGCCGCAAGGTAGTATCTCATACTGCAAAATTCAGCTTCTTCACATTTTGTTCAATAGGGGAACAAAAGGACACTGCAACCGCTACAGCTTCGCCCCAAGCACCTTCTATCCAACAGAAGCAGATTGACAAGGTTGCAACAAAGCACAAATATTCCTTCTGCACACCATCCTCTCATGTAGCCAGAATTTTTGAATAACCTCAGCCTCAACAGGTTTGTGACAGACTTCCACAAACTAAGCAACACAACATCTCCAACAAGGCAAGCAACTCACCAAGATGCAGATTCAACAAACATTTTTTCCTCTCTCTCGAGAAATCAACGTAATGGAGACCATTGCTTACTAAAGAGGGAGGATTGATCCAGGTAAATATCGGTGGCCACCCACCTTTTCGGACTATCTCAAAACAATTTTTTGGCAAATTTGGCAATTTACTATTTTTAGCAGTTTTTAACTTTTGGGGCCATTTTGAGGGCCCAAATGATTTTTTTTTCAGATATAGATTCTCAATGATATATAAAGGCACTATTGATCCCCTAGAATGAATCTCCTCAACTATACCTTTCCAACGAGCTATCATACGCCTAAAACAGAGATCATATGCAAAAGTTACGACCCCGAGAAGTTGATGTACTAACTTACCCAAACAAGGCCCACATGAATTTTGGTGCTTCATCTCCTAGGGTTAGGTTTCTGGATGTCTAGGAATTTTGGCATTCCTATTTATTGTAAAAAGGACTTCAGAGCCTCATTGTAATCATCTTCTTGCGAATGCGAGTAGCCGTCACATCTCTTCTCAGAGATAAGCTGCCACCAATCTATCGAATCCTTCACTATGTATTTTACAGTCTCAGTACATTTATTTCATTAATAGAAATTATGTATTACTATATATCTGTGTTTATGGTTGCAACTCTGATATATTTCTATTATATTATTGAATATCTGTGATATCTCTGTGCATTTATTTATTATATCTCCGATCTCATTTCGTGATGAAAATAATACGGATCAGTGGTATCAGAATAGGTTGCTCTTGATCATTTTTTCAGTGCATGTCCCCAACGAGGTCCAAGTATATCAAGTTGGGTCTCGATCTTGTCTCTCTTAAAGAAAATCGCTCTCACAAACCCAAGAAACTCTCAATGGCGGAAGAATATAAAAACGAGGGAGCAGACGATCCTATCAATCTTTTGCTCAAGCAAGCTCTCACATGACTGAGGGACGAAATGATGGAGAATTTTTCTCACATCCTTAAATGCTTGCTGATAGCATCAGGTGCATCTTTATCAAGTGGACACTTTGGAGGCACCTCGCCTTTCAAGGTACAAGTTAATTTTGATATTCATGTATTTGAAGGACAGATGAATGCAGAAGCCCTAGAAAAACGGTTAACACTGTTAGAAGGTTATTTCTCTGTTCACAATTTTTTCAACAAATAAAAGATCACCTTCGCACTCCTTAAATCTCTCCCTCATGTCAAACATTGGTGGGAAACTTACTGGGAGAAAAGTTCCATGGAGGAGTCAGGAATATATGGGGCCGATCCCACTTGGGATTCTTTTTTGGATGCAGTGAAGGAACAATATTACCCTGTTGGCAACTATGAGGACCAGTACATGAGATGCACCAAATTGTGGCAAGAGAGGGGCCAAACAGTTCTGAATTTCACCAATACCTTCCATACCTTGCGCACCAATATGGGTATCAAAGACTCCGAGCGACATTTGGTTCTAAAATACCATGGGGCTCTACACAGATACATCCAGACTGAAATGGATTTTCTAGACATCTCATCACTCGGTGCTGCTTATCGATATCCTGTTAACATTGAGTAGAAATTTAAGCACCAAAACAAATGGGAATTCAGGTCTGCAAATCCGCAACAACCAAAGTATGAAAAATACAACCCTATCAAACAGTCTCCTGAAAACCAGTCCTAGACACAAGAAATGAAGGGTCATGGAAAGACAAAGAAGGACACCGGAAAATGGTGTGATTTCCACAAAAGCGCCTAGCACAACACCGATGAATGTCAATCAAAACAGTCATTGGTGGATGAGATCAAAGACAAGGAGCCGAACGTTGATTCAGAATTTGATTCTGAAAATAATAGTAAAGGGCAAATCATTGACACAGACCCCACTGCGATTTTCGCCACCGCAGCAATTCAACCAGATGAACCAACAAATATTGAAGAGGGGGAGCGTCTTTTTCATTCATAGATGTGGGTGAAGGGGACCCCACTGCATTTTATTGTTGATAATAGAATCCACAAGAACCTCATCTTAGCAGAGGTCATCAAACAGTTGGGATTGTTGACAACACTACACTCGAAGCCATACAACATCGGGTGGCTTCGCCAAGGAAGAGATCTTCGTGTCAGCCAACAATGTCAATTTTCATATGGCATCCAACCCTTAAAGGATGAGGTATTATGTTATGTTGCCCCACTAGATGTCTGTGATGTTCTCTTGGGCCAACCATATATGTGGAAGCACCACACTGATTATGAGTCTCGACCCTGTAGTGTCATTGTTTCTCTGGGGGGTGATCTCTACAGAATACTAGAGGTAGTTCTGACTATTATTCCACCTAAAAAGTGCCACAAGGTAGTATCTCATACTACAAAATTCATCTTCTTCACAATCTATTCAAAAGGGGAACAAAAGGACACTGCAACCACTACAACTTGGCCCCAAGCACCTTATATCGAACAGAAGTAGGTCGACAAGGTTGTAGTAAAGCGTAAAGATTCCTTCTACACACCATCCTCTCATGTAGCTCGACTTGTTGAACAGCCTCAGCCTCAACAGGTTCGTGACAGACTTCCACAAATTGAGCAGCACGACGTCTCGAGCAAGGCAAGCAGCTCACCAAGATGCAGATTCAACAAACACCTTTTCCTCTCCCTCGGAAACTCAATGCAATGGATACCATTGCTTCCTAAGGAGAGATTATTGATCCAGGTGGATATCGGTGGTCACCCACCTTTTTCAACTAGCTCAAAATAGTTTTCTGACAAATTTGGCAATTTACTATTTTTAGCAGTTTTTAACTTTCGGAGCCATTTTGAGGGCCCAAATGAAGGTTTTTCGAGATCAAGGTTCTCAATTATATCCAAAGGAATTATTTATCCTCCATAACAAATATCCTCGACGATACCTTTCCAACGAGCTATCATATGCCTAAAATGGAGATTGTATGCAAAAGTTACGACCCCGAGAAGTTGATGTACTAACTTACTCAAACGGGACCCACATGACTTTTGGCGCTTCATCTCCTAGGGTTAGGTTTTTTGATGTATAGGACTTTTGGAATTCATATTTATTATAAAAAGTCCTTCAGAGCCTCATTGCAATCATCTTCTTGCGAATGCAAGTAGCCATCACATCTCTTCTCAGAGATAAGCTGCCACCATTCTATCGAGTCTTTCACTCTGTATTTTACAGCTTCTGTACATATATTTCATTAATAGAAATTGTGTATTACTGTATATCTGTGTTTATGGTTGCATCTCTCATAAATTTCTGTTATATTATTGAATATCTGCAATATCTCTGTGTATTTCTTTATTATATCTCTGATCTCATTCCATGCCGAAAATAATCCAGATCAATGGTATCAGAGTAGGTTGCTCTTGATCGTTTTTTTAGTGCATGTTCCCAACGAGGTACGAGTATAGAAATTTAGGTCTCAATCTTGTCTCTCTTGAATAAAATCACCCTCGCACACACAAGAAAACCTTAATGGCAGAAGAAAAGAAAAACGACAGACCAAATGATCCTATCAATCTGTTGCTTGAGCAAGCTCTCACGCGACAGAGGGACGAAATGATGGAAATTTTTCCACATCCTTAAACGCCTGCCATTAGCATCAGGTGCATCTTCATCAAGTGGACACTTTAGAGGCACCTCGCCTTTCAAGGTACAATTTAATTTTGATATTCCTATATTTGAAGAACAGATAGATGCAGAAGCCCTAGAAAAATGGTTAACTTTGCTAGAAGGTTATTTCTCTGTTCACAATTTTTTCGACAAAGAAAAGATCACCTTCACACTCCTTAAATATCTCCCTCATTTCAAACATTGGTGGGAAACTTACTGGGTGCAAAGTTCCATGGAGGAGTCAGGAATATATGGGGCCGATCCCACTTGGTATTTTTTTGTGGATGCGGTGAAGGAACAATATTACCCTGTTGGAAACTATGAGGACCAATACATGAGATGGAACACACTGCAGCAAGAGAGGGTCCAAGAAGTTCCAAAGTTCACCAAGACCTTCCATACCTTGCGCAGCAAGCTAGGCATCAAAGACTCTGAGAGACATTTGGTTTTGAAATATCGTGGGGCTCTACACAGATACATCCAGACTGAAATGGATTTTCTGGACATCTCATCACTCGGTGCTGCTTATCAATATGCTGTTAAAATTGAGCATAAATTTAAGCACCAGAGAAAATGGGAATTCGGGTCTGCAAATCCGCAACAACCAAAGTATGATAAAGACGACCCTAACAAACAGTCTCTCGAAAACCAGTCCAAGACACAGGAAAAGAAGGGCCACGGGAAGACAAAGAAGGACACTGGAAAATCGTGCGATTTCCACAAAAGCCCCTGGCAGAAAACCTGTGAATGTTGCTCAAAACAGTCATTCTTGGCCAAGATCAAAGACAAGGAGCTGAACCCTGATTCAGAATCTGATTCTGAAAATACTAGTAAACGACAGATCATTGACGTAGACCCCACTACTATTGTCTCGACTGCAGCAATTCAACCAGAAGAACCAACAGATACTGAAGGGGGGGAGCACCTTTTTCATTCACAGATGTGGATGAAGGGGACGCCACTGCATTTTATTGTTGATAGTGGAAGCCAGAAGAACCTCATCTCAGCAGAGGTCATCAAACAATTGGGATTGTCGACAACACCACACCTGCAGCTATACAACATTGGGTGGCTTCGCCAAGGATGAGATCTTTGTGTCAGCCAACAATGTCGATTGTCATATGGCATCCAATCCTTCAAGAATGAGGTATTATGTGATATTGCCCCACTATATGTTTGTGATGTTATCTTGGGCCAAACATATATGTGGAAGCACCACGATGTTTATGAGTCTCAACCCTGCGATGTCATTGTTTCTCTGGGGGGTCATCTCTACAGAATACTAGAGGTAGTTTCGGCTACTATTCCACCTAAAAAGTGCCACAAGGTAGTATTTCATAATGCAAAATTTAGATTCTTCACAATCTGTTCAAAAGAGGAATAGAAGGACACTACAACCACTAAAGCTTCGCCCCAAGCACCTTCTATCCAATAGAAGCAGGTCGACAAGGTTGCAACAAAGTGAAAAGATTCCTTATGCACACCATCCTCTCATGTATCCCGACTTGTTGAACAGCCTCAGCCTCAACAGGTTCGTGACAAACTTTCACAAATTGAGTAGTGCGACGTCTCCAGTAAGGCAAGCAGCTCACCAAGATGCAAATTTAGCAAACACTTTTCCCTCTCCCCCGGGAACTCAACGCAATGGAAACCATTGCTTCCTAAGGAGGGAGTATTGATCTAGGTGGATATCGGTGGCCACCTAGCTTTTCCAACTAGCTCAAAACAATTTTTTGGCAAATTTGACAATTTACTATTTTTTGCAGTTTTTAACTTCTGGGGCCATTTTGAGGGCCCAAATAAAGGTTTTTTGAGATCGAGGTTCTCAATGATAAAACAATTTCATAATTGAAAGCACAAAATTAATATCCTCGATGATACCTTTCCAACGAGCTATCATACGCCTAAAACAGAGATCGTATGCAGAAGTTATGACCCCAGGAAGTTGATGTACTAATTTACCCAAACGGGGCTCACATGACTTTTGTCGCTTCATCTCCTAGGGTTAGGGTTTTGGATGTCTAGGACTTTTTGAATTCATGTTATTTTAAAAAGTACTTTAAAGCCTCATTTTAATCATATTCTTGTGAATGCGAGTAGCCGTCACATCTCTTCTCAGAGATAAGTTGCCCCCATTCTATCGAGTCTTTCACTCTGTATTTTACAGTCTTTGTACATTTATTTCATTAATAGAAATTGTGTATTACTGTATATCTGTGTTTATGGTTGCATCTCTTATATATTTTTGTTATATTATTGACTATCTACAATATCTCTGTGCATTTATTTATTATATCTCCGATCTCATTTCGTGCCGAAAATAATCCGGATCAGACGAGGCTAGGAACAAACCTAGAACACGTTTAGGTCATTATGCAGAAAAATATTCAAATCAAGATCTCAGATTATTTATTGTTAGTGATGATATTGATGAACCCCCAAATTTTGATTCACAGGATCTTATGCTGTTTGTTTCTAATGCTAATTTATCTGTTGAAACAGATGATTCTGATGCCTGGTTTGTTGATTCTGGAGCATCAGTACATATGACTTGTAATAAAAATTGGTATGCTAATTTTAAAGAAACACAAAATGGTGCAAGCATATATATTGGAGATGACCGCGCTCACCAGATCAAGGGATATGGAGACATTCCCGTGACATTGCCGAATGGTACAATTCGTCACATTCGCAATGTTGTTTATCTGCTAGGAATAAAGAAAAATTTGATCTCTCTGTCCACCATTACAGATTAGGACTTGAAGGTTGAGTTCTTCAAGAATCACTACATAGTGGAGGATCTACTGGACCATTTCAAAACTGTTGCAACAGGAGTCAAAGCAGGAGGCCTATACAAACTCGATGTTACTAGCAAAGCACATCATGCACTAACTTCTGCAGCTATGCCAACAAAGATTCTTTGGCATCAAAGGTATGGACACATCAATCATCCTAATTTATTGTTATTACAGAAGAAGAATATGATTGAAGGAATTTCCATGTTAAAGAATGAAAAGGTTGCGTGTGATGGATGTGCATTAGGAAAGATGCATAGAGATGAATTCCCCTCTAATCTTGATAAGGAAAAGAGAGATGTGTTAGATCTTGCGCATACTGATGTTTGTGGGCCTATGCAGACTAGGTCTTTAGGAGGTGCATTTTGCTTTTTGTTTTTTATTGATGATTGCACGAAATACACATGGGTTTACTTCCTTAGACGAAAAAATGATTTTTTCGAGTACTTTAAGGAATTCAGAACCATGGTGGAAAAGCAAACAAAAAAATCCATCAAAATCCTCCATTCAGATCAAGGGGGAGAGTATAAATTAGAGGATTTCAACAAATATTGCAAAGATCATGGAATAGTACAATAGTTTACAGTACCTCACACTCCACAGCAGAATGGAGCCACTGAAAGGAAAAACAAAACTATGGTAGAGTGTGCACGTAGTATGATGAAAGGTAAGAATCTCTCGAATGTTTTTTGGGCTGAAGCCATAAATACTGCAGTTTATTTAAAGAATAGAAGTCCAACAAGGTGTCTTGATAATGTTACTCCTTTCAAATCCTTGTATGGTTCCAAACCTGTAGTTCATAATTTGAAAGTATTTGGGTATAATGCTTTTGCTCATATTCCAAAGGAAAATAGGAGGAAATTTGATGCTAAAGCCATTAAATGTATTTTCATTGGGTACTGTTCTAAATTTAAAGCATACAAACTGTTTGATCCTGCTACTCACAAAGTATTTGCAAGTAGAGATGTACTTTTCCATGAGAAGGAAATAGGAAATCATGATGACAACAGTCATGAGGAATGGCAGAGACTTCTTGATGAAGGAGTTAAAGAAGAGCAGCAACATCCACCACAGTAGCAACCATCATTGTAGCGACAACAACAACAAGGACTCAGTGATATGGAAAATTCAAGCAGTCACAGTTCACCTAGAGGCGAAGAAAGATTTTCACAAAGTGGGGAGGAAGATAATCAGTTGAGAAGATCTTCTCGACGGATTTGGCTTCCTGAGAGGTATAAAGACTATGCCCTAATGAGTACCATTTCAAATGTCATAGAACCCATGAGTTTTGATGAAGATAATGAACATGATGAATGACAAAATGCAATAGAGGAAGAATATGAATCTATAATGAAAAACAATACTTGGGAATTGACTGAATTGCCTAAACATAAGAAGCCCATTGGATGCAAATGGATATACAAACCCAAGTTTAAATCAGATGGTAGTATAGATAAGTATAAGGCTAGACTGGTTGCAAAGGGATATTCACAAACAAAAGGTATTGATTATGCTGAAATGTTTGCACCAGTAGCTAAATTGAATACTATCAGAATGTTAATTGCTTTAGCTACAAAGTACCATTGGAAGCTATACCAGCTAGATGTTAAATCTGCATTTTTGAATGGTGAGTTAAAGGAGGAGGTTTACCTTACTCAACCTAAAGGGTTTGTGGAAAAAGGGAAAGAACACTTAGTGTGTAAGTTAAAGAAGGCATTGTATGGACTAAAACAAGCACCTAGGTCATGGTATGAGAAGATAGACTCTTTCTTTCTTCAACGGAGTTTTATGAGGAGAAAAAGTGATCCAAATCTGTATACCAAATTTGATGAGTAGGGGTATATAGTTTGATTTCCTTATATGTTGATGATTTGATAATTAGAGGAAATGCAGAGAAATTAATTGATAAAGTCAAGCAGCAGTTGTCAAAAGTATTTGAAATGAAAGATCTTGGTGAGTTACATTACTACCTAGGTCTTAAAGTTTGGAGAAATGCAGGCCAAACTTTTGTTTGTCAGAGTAAGTATATCAAAGAAATAATTAAGAGATTTAAAATGGATCAGTGTAAGTCTTCTAGTGTTCTTATGCAGCATAATGTGAAACTTTCTTCTGATGATAGTTTGAAGGAGGTGAATGGCACTATGTATAGACATATGGTGGGTAGTTTGAATTATCTCACCACAACCAGACTCGATATTTCATATTCTATGAGTGTGTTAAGTCAGTTTATGGTGAAACCTCATGAAAACCATTGGAATGCAACAAAGGCAGTACTCAGGTATCTAAAAGGAACACTTGGTTATGGTATTAAATATACTGATGCATCTGATGTTGAGTTGATAGGTTACTCAGACTCTGATTGGGTTGGCAATCTGGATGATCGAAGATCAACCACTGGATATGCATTTAGCATTGGATCCGGGGTTGTTTCATGGAGCAGTAAAAACAAGCCTACTGTATCTTTGTATCTTTGTCTTCTACTGAAGCAGAATATAAAGTCTTGTGTGCAGCAACTTGTGAAGTTGTTTGGTTAAGAAGACTTCTTCAAGATGTTGGAGAAGAACGAAAGGAACCTACAATGATCAAATGTGATAATAAAAGTTCAATCAATATTGCGAAGAATCCGATTTTTCATGCAAGGACAAAGCATGTTGAAGCTCAGTGTCATTTTGTTAGAGAAAAATTGCAGTCAAATGAAAAACCTCTTATGTATTATAATACTAGTGAAAATATTGTTGATATTTTCACTAAGCCTCTTGGGAAAATTAAGTTTGAGTTGTTTAGGGAGATGTTAGGTGTAGAAGTCAATCCATTCTCCATTAAGGGGGAGACCTGGAAATAATGGAGTAAAAGTGAGTTGTAAGCGTGAGTTCTAAGAGTTAGTTCATTGTGTGTAGAGTTTAATTGTGTGTGGTTTGCATGTAGCCAACTCAGTAGAGTATTTTCCTATATAATGATGTAATGGGTCTTCATTGAATAATAGAGAAGTGAGCGTAGCCTCACCATGTGTTTGTTTCACATTTTTTATCTGGGCATAAGTGGAAGAGGCACCCACTCCCAAAGCCAAGTGGAAATCTGGTGTTGTATTCCACGATGTAATCTACAATGGTCTCAACGCCGAGAACGCTCCGCTTGTGGGTGCTCCCCAAGGGGTTAACCTCCCACTTCTCACTGGAAAAGACAGCCACTTTGGAGACCCAGCTGTGTTCGACGATCCAATCACTCTCGACAATAATTTCCACTCCCCTCCTGTGGGAAGAGCTAAGGGATTCTACTTCTATGACATGAAAGTGTTTTCCACTCCGGGAAGAGCTCAAGGATTCTATTTCTAAGACATGAAGAACATCCTCAGCGCCTGGCTAGGATTCACTTTCGTGTGGAACTCTACAGACTACAAAGGCACCATCACATTCGCTGGAGCGGACCCAATACCTACTAAATACAGTGATATATCGGTGGTGGAAGGCACCGGGGATTTCTTAATAGCAAGAGGAATTGCAACCATCTCTACCGATGCTTCTGAGAGGAATGCATACTTCCGTCTTCGGGTGAATATCACACTCTGTTAGTGGTACTGATATTATTTTCTACTATTTAGTCTCTTCTCTCCTTCGGCTCTCCATTCCTATGTTCATTGTAGTTGAATGAGTGTTTTCTTCTTTGGGAGATATGAATGAATCTCCCAATTGTTATAGCGTGCAGTGAAAGAATGTTTAGTACCGTAACATGGTCTTATTCAGTGTCCGAATAATGTATATTGATCTCGTCGAATACCATATCCATTAATGGAGGTTGCATAAGAATTCTATGACAGTGGAGACTTTATAAGAATTCTGTGACACTGTAGGCTTTATAAGAATTGTATGACAGTAGAGGCTTTTTATTTAAAAAAATATATATATTGGTTACATCACTTCTGTTAATGTTTTGTGGACAGAAGTCTTCTTTTTTAGTTTTTTTTATAAATAATGGAAATAACTGTAACGAACTAGTGCTGCTTAATTAAATAAAATTATAAACATCTCATTAAACTAAATTATAAGTCCTTTTAAATGAAATTATTAACTGGTATGAGTAATGCATTGGAAGAATAATGTTTATGAGAAAAAGTGAATTTTAATCTCTATAATAACAAATTGTGTTTTGTTTGTTATGTTTTAAGTAGATAAGAAATTATTTTAATATTTTAGAATCGGTTAGGTTTAAATATTTAGACTTATGAGTTTTATATGGATGTTGCTTTGTCTAACCAAAGTGATCCCTACAAATTGTGTTTTAAAGTTTGTTATGTTTTAAGTACATAAGAAATTATTTTAATGTTTTAGAATGTGTTAGGTCTAAATATTTAGCCTTATGAATTTTATTGATGTAAACGAAATTATAAACTCGTATGAGTAATTTAGTGGCTTGCTTTTAATTCTTTGCATAAAAGCATTTATATAAATTATTTGTTCATTCTTAATTGATTACATTTTTTTTTAATAAAAACATTAATATAAATTATTTGTCTATTTTTGAATTGATGAAGGATGTAGATGCTTTTTTTTCATTCTAAGTAAAGGTCTTGAGCTATGATCCTCATTCTAAGTAAATTTCTCTAGCTACGATCGTGTTTGTCAATGGGAATCAAGTTGTAAAAATTTCCAAACATTCCCATCATTTTGAAGGGTCGACGGGAGTGCACCTACTCTGTGCGATGCAGTTTGAAATACTGTGCACCAAACAGTCTACGCAACAGAGTTCTCAATACCACTGCGCATTGTACAGACTGCTCAGTTTGTTGAGCGCTATGAAAACACACACTTAATAAAATAATTTATGAATGCAAAATAGCACAATGTTATGCTTAGCACGTGAGCTCAAAAATAAGGCAGAAACTTGTCAAAAACACAAAATACTTGATATTAATGAGCATGCGATTTACAAAATACAATGACAAAATGAGCTTCGACTCTAATGACTTCTTTTGTCAACTCTTTAGCTGCTCTTGATTCTCTCTACCTTTGTGCATCGACTACTTCTCTTCAACATTCATTATGCATCATACACACTCGACTAACTAAGAGACTCAGTCTTATATAGACACAGGCTATGACTTCCCACAGAAGCTAAGATTGACTCAACATTAATCACTACTATAACTATGACTGACTCTTCAACCACTTATTTTAATTTGAGAAGATAGAAATTGGCTCCATTTTTATCTCTCCTATTTGTTGACTGACTTTTGAGTAAATGTGTGACTTTTCACTTGCAGACTGTCAGACTGGCTCAATGACATTTTGGCTACTAATAGTCAAATCGGCGGAGACGTGAAGATCTCACCGACTTGTAATTACAATTTCCATCACTCCCGCTTAATTATAAGTTGGCGGGATTACAAAAGAAAATTACATTAAAAAATTGAGTTTTCATTTTACTGCCACTCATTTGTTACTGCGCGGACTCCTGAACTACTGCGTAGATGTTGAAATGCATCGCTTGCTAAAGCCTTTGTAAAAATGTTTGCAATTTGTTCTTTTGACCTGCAAGATTCTAAGCAGATCTCTTTGTTATTCACCAATTCTGTGATGAAATGATACTTTGTATCAATGTGCTTGGTTTTCTCTTGAAACAAATAATTCTTTGATAACAAGATGGTTGATTTGTTGTCATGGAAAACTGTAGTTGGTTCCTATTGTTCCTGGAACAAGTATTTTAACATCCTTCTCATCCATACTTCTTGACAACTTGCGCTTGTGGCTGCGATGTACTCTGCTTCCATTGAAGAAAGTGTCACTATGGGTTGCTTCCTTGATGCCCATGATACCATACCTGTTCCAAAATGAAATATGTACCTAGAGGTACTTTTCCTGTCATCAATATTGCCTCCACAATCACTGTCAGTATCCAATGAGTTTGAAATCTTCTAAACTGGAGTAGTTTATGCCAAAATATTTTGTTCCATTCACATATCTCGGGATTCTCTTTCCTGCTTTCCATTGTGATTCTTTTGGAGTTTCCATGAACCTTGAGATTAGGCTCACTCCATACATAATATCAGGTCTTTTCGTTGTTAGATACATAAGACTTCCTACCAGTCTTTTAAACAGTGTGGAATCCACTTTGGACCCTTTTATTCCTTGCTTAACTTCAATCTTGTTATGACAGGTGTTGGTGCTGATTTTGAATTCACCATATTGAATCTCTTCAATATTTCATCCGCATACTTAGACTGCAAGATAACTATACTAGTTTTGGACTGGTGCACTTATGTTCCCAAAAAATATCTCATAAGCCTCAAATCAGTGATTTCAAATTCATCCATCATGAATTACTTGAAATCTTCTATGCCAAAGTTACCTGTAAATATCGAATCATCCACATATAAACAAACAATTAACACATTACCTTGCTGATTTGATTTGATTTATAGTGTTGTCTCATTTTTACTTTTTTGAAATCCATTCTGTGTGAGATAGGAATCTATGCGATTGTACCAAGCTCTCGGAGCTTGTTTTAATCTATACAGTTCTTTCTTTAATTTGTATACTTTGTCTTCTTTTCCTGGAACCTCATAACCTTGTGGTTGTTCCACATATACTTCTTCTTCTAAGTTTCCATTCAAAAATGTTGACTTTACATCCATCTGATAAACTGGCCATTTGTACGGCACGACAATTGCTAACACTGTTCTGACTGTGTCCATGCGCGCAACTGGTGCAAATGTTTAATTGAAATCAATTTCAGGTTGTTGTTTAAAACCTCTTGCAACTAATCTTGCCTTGTACTTATGTACCTTTCCTTCTGCATCTTGCTTGGTTTTATAAATCCACTTGACATTTATGACATCCTTGTCATCAGGTACATCTACAAATTTCCATGTTTGATTTCTCTCTATGCATCTGATTTCTTCATCCATGGCTTGTTCCCATACATCCTCTTTGAAAACTTCTTCAAAAGTTAATGGATCATCTATTTGTGAAAACAAAGAAAAAACTAAAAATGAATTTGTTGCGTCTTCATTATAGATGCCGCACATACTTCTTGTCTTTCTTGGTAACAAACTTGCTAATGTTGGATCTGGAGATGTAGAAGTACTCATACTACTTGTTGGTGTTTGTTGTGCTCTAGGTGTAGACTGTGCACTTGTTGTTCTTACTGGAGTATTATGTGCGGTAATTTGCGTTGCAGTGCCAGGTATAGACGGGACTACGCACTGTCCTGTGCATGGTGTTTGCACCACTTCATCTTCTGTATCATCATGCTCCATTGCATCAATTATTTTCACTTCCTTTTCTATGGTTCCATCCCATGCTTCATTCTCTACGAACTGAACATCACGGCTGATTATGAATTTTCTTGTGACAGAGTCATACAACTTGTATCCTTTTGTCTCTTCAAAATACCCAAAAAATATACATTTATGTCCTTTGTTGTCCAACTTCCTTCTCAATTCCTCTGGAACATGTGCGTACGCGTCGCAACCAAAAACTCTTAAGTGCACCACATTATGCTTTGATCATGTTCATGCTCCCTGAGGAATTCTATTATTCACACTCTTTTTTGGACATTTGTTCAAGATGTATACTATAGTTTCTACCGCCTCAACCCAATACTTATTTGACAAATGTTTGGCTGTTAACATATTGCGTGTCATTTCCATGATGGTTCTGTTCTTTCTCTTTGCGACACCATTTTGTTGTGGTGTATATCACGCGGTAAATTGCTTGTAGATGCCATGAAATTTACAAAAGTTCTGGAATTCTCTTGACATGTATTCTCCTCCTCTATCCGTTCTTAGACACTTGATGTAATAACCACTCTGTTTCTCCACAAATGATTTAAATTGTTGAAAGCAACCCAATGTGTCAGATTTATGCTTTAGGAAATAAATCCATGTATTTCTTGAGAAATCATTAATAACTATTAGAAAATAAGTACTGCCTCCAATAGACGGAGTTTGCATTGGTCCACAAATGTCTAAATGTACTATTTCCAGTGGAGCTTTTGCTCTGCAAGACTTGTCAATTGGAAATGATTCTTTCTGCTGCTTGCTAAATATGTAGCCTTCATACATCCTTTCTAGTTTTTCAATCAATGGTAAGCCTTTTACCATATCCTTTGTGTGTAGTAGCTTCATACCTTCAAAGTTCAAATGTCCAAATCTGAAATTCCATAGCCAAGAGTCATCCTGTGTTTCAGATTGGAATGTTGCCTTCAAATCTGCACTATTTTCTACTTTATTGATACTGTGCGCACTTTTTGATGTAAATGCAGTGTCTAACTATGCGCTTTTTCCTTTGTCAACAATTTGCACTGTGTTCTTCTTGATTGGATTTAATGTCAATGGGAACAATCTGTTACTTATCATCTGGATTTTTACAATAAGTAGATTGCTTGGGCATTTATCCATAATCACACAGTGATTATCTCCCATGTAGATTATGTATCATTTTGGTAACAATTGTCCTATACTCATCAGATTATGCTTCAGACCATAAACATAATATATATCAAACATAACTCTGTGTTCTCCTTGTTTGGTTAAAATGTTTATATTTCCTTTGCCTAAGAGAATGACTTGTATATTTGTTCCAAGTGTAACCTTGGTTTGGATTGACTCATCCAAACTAGAAAAAAGTTCTATGTTTCATGTCATGTGGTTACTACAGTCTAAATCTAAGCACCATATGTCACATGGACTTGCTTGAGCAACATTGCATTCAACTGGTGACACTATATTAGGTATTTCTTATGTGCTAGGAACAACTACAACGTGCGCCATAAACATAGGGCGAGTTTGGTTATTTGCATTGTGTGACTGATCTTGACTTTGCTTGTTCTGATTATACTGTCTCTTTCTGCACTCATATGCATAATTCCCATACTTTTTACAGTAATGGCATTGAATCTTTGATTTGTTAGTTTTTTGACAAGCTGACTCACTGGTACTTGGGTTTTGACCTCTTCCACGAGTATTTCCAGGATTGCTACTGCATCCACTTATGTTAGAAATTCTTCCTCTGCCTCTAGATTTAGCTCTCCCACAACCTCTTCCATGACTTATAGATGACTGTGCGGAAAAAGAATTCGCTAATGACATATTTTATCTATTCAATCCATGTTCATGATTGATGAGGGAAGCTTGCAATTCATCTAAGCTGAACTGACTCAGATATTTTCCTTCTTCTACGGTTACATCAAGAGTATCAAATTTAGGAGGAAGAATCCTAAGCACTTTCTCAACAATTTTTTTGTCTTATATGATTTCACCACGAGACTTAATCTGATTTATCAGTCCAATGGCGTGTGTGTAGAATGAAGCTACTGTGTCTGAATCTTTCATTGACATGGTTTCAAAATCTCTTCTAGAAGAATCTACAATTTTGCAGTCTTTACTTTTTCCATACCCTGATAAGAGGTTTGTAATATGTCCCATGCTTCCTTGGCTTTCTTTGCTGATGCAACTCTTGGAAGTATGCTCTCATGCATGGCTTGATGTATGTAAAACAATGCCTTTCCATCCTTCTTTCTTTGATCTTTCAAGACATCTTTCTCAGCTTGTGTGAGGACATTATATGTTGCCTAACCTACTAGTTCCACATAGCTATTCTCGACTATTTCCCGTACATCATGACCTCGGAACAAGGATTTCATGGTCAAGGACCACATCTCATAATTATTGCCTGTAAAAGTGGGAGGTTGTAGATTTGAGGTAGAAGCCATATTTCAATTTCAACATGGTTTCTTCTCTGACAAACTTGTTCTGATAGAACCTACTCTGATACCAATTTGAAGGGTTGATGGGGGTGCGCACTTGCTCAGTTTGTTGGGCGCTATGAATACACACACTTAATAAAATAATTTAGGAATGTAGAATAACACAATGCTATGCTTAGCACATAAACTTAGAAATAAGACAAAAACTTGTCAAAAACACAAAATACTTGATATTAATGAACTTCGGCACAATGCGTGCGATTTACAAAATACAATGACAAAATGAGCTTTGGCTCTAATGATTTCTTTTGTCAACTCTTCAGCTGCTTCTTGTTCTCTCTACCTCTCTGCTTCTTCTCTGTGCATCGAGTCTGCATCGAGTGCTTCTCTTCAACATTCATTATGCATCATACACACTCTACTAATGGAGAGACTCAATCTTATATAGACACAGGCTCAGACTATTTGACTTACATTTCGGCTACTGACATATTTTGACTGAGAGACAAATCCGCAGAGACATGAAGATCTCACCGACCTGTAATTACAATTTCCAACACATTTTTTGTTGCATATTGGTTGGAAGGATAAACATTTGTAATCTAGATACCCTAATTTTTAATAATGGCAAGAATTCAATAAGATCCAGTGGCTTGTCAAAGTAATCTTTGCAGCCACAAGGAGACGAGGCAACATAAAGGATCTAATCCTTGAAGAAGCCTCTCATATTTACACAGGGACTTTAACTAATATTCCAGAACGATTTTTCGACTTGTATCAGTAAATTTTGTTCTTAGTTTCTTGGAGCAGTACAAGTGCAGCTTCTTGTCGAGATAGTTTAATTTAAAAAATTGTGTTTGTAGAGATAGTTTTGCATGGGGTTTCCTCTTGAAGGAATACTTAGAAAACCAAATCAAATGATGAAAATGCATTTTTGGTTTTGAAAACTTGCATTTATAGAGGATCTTTGCTTCCGAAAATAACTACACAAAACAAATGATGTTGTAAAGTGCGGGAATAAGGATACAACTTTTCATGTTGTGGCATATCTGGGTAACTCTCCAATTTCTATAACAATGTTTTGGCATTTCTTTGGGCTAGATCTCTGGATTAAACGTCTTTAGTACTTAGTGGCTATTCATATAAAAGTTGAACATAAATTTTATCATTAAAAAAAACATTCCAACATTAAAATGTGGGCTTACAACATTAAAAATTTATTTAATTAAAATATATTTAAAATAAGTAATATTATTTAACATGTGAAATCTTTAATCTACCTACAGGAATTATAAATTCGATTTTTGAGATATTTGATAAATCCATGAAACGCATTTCGCTTCCATCATTACATATTTTACATGAAGTATACGAGTGTTCACTCTTGTTTGAAAATATTCTATTGTTTGAAAAAATGCACCATGATGAGATTGCTTATCCAAACACATTTAAATAATAATGGGGGAATTTGTCTCAGGCAACTGTACTCTTTGGTTCTAAATATTATTTGTATCCAGGTTAGTAGAGGTTAGCACATGGATTTGGTTACTGCACTATGCGCTAAGTTTGAGCGTTTGATTGATTCTCTCCAAGTTGGTGATTTTTTAGGGTTAGTCATGCTTTGTCTGAATAATTTCCATTATCGTATGGTTTTGAGGACCATTAGACTTTAGCTTGGAATAACAGTATTTACCGAATTCCAAATTATGTTTTGATATCAGTTTTTCTAGTAAACTTTAGCTTGGAATAACAATATTTAGGGAATTCCGAATTAGGTTTTTATATCAGATTTCCTGGTTGACAATTTCATAACTTGCAACAACAATAAAGACCTTCATATTTCTAGTGGTTGTGTATGTTGTGGTCTTCATGTTGGCTCTCTTTAGCCTTGCAAGGGTGAAGTAAATGCTGTGGAGTGATGGACGGAATTCTCACATTATTACACATCTTTGGATCTTTTTCTTTCGACTGCTTGGCTTCAATGGCAGGTATGGGTTATTCCAACTCTATAAGCAGTGTGTTATTATTCCTTACCTTAAGTTCACTAATAAGGAAGGGTTATGGTAAAGCACGAGCCTCTCCAATATGGCTACCATACAGCCGTGGCTAGAGTTATTAGGTTTGGGTGACTCTTGTTATCACTACTACGACTATACTTCGTTAACATGAGCCTCTTATGCAGGTTTTAGTTGTGGCTATGAGAGGATTTACCTAGAAAGTTATTCTCTACCTCTATGCCTTTGTAATTAAGGGTTTTCGGGTTCATGTTAGAGGGTTTCTCCCTTCATGGGTTCGGTATGTTTCTACTCAAGGTTCTTTCTAGTCTTTCTAAGTTTTATTGAGTAAAGATATTAGGTTTCTTGCACTTCAAACTCTGAATCTATAAATATTTTGCAAGTCCGATTGTATATATGCTTTGCTCCATGCGGGTTTTCTGAGTATGTAATAATTTTGAAATATATTGAGTACAACCATAGGAACTTGATCATCCCATAGAGTTGTGAACTAAATGTGTGTGCTTAAACATAGAACAAGCCAAACAAACAGATACAAAATATATGGCCTACAAAATATAGCATTCATATTATAATTCTTCAATAAATGACAGTAAAACGCTTAGTGATAGTAAAATGCTTGCAAGGATTAGCCTTTCAACAAGGTATTATAATTCTTTAACAAATGACAATAAAACAATCAATGATAGTAAAATGCTTGCAGGGATTAGCCTCTCAACAGGGTGGAGAGGTCATACATAAAAGTCTCAAGAAAAATCCTCTAGGTTAATGTGGCACAAAACTTGTAACGTCCCCGACCGTCAACCCCACGACCGAGCAAATGCTACTGTGCAGAAACAACATTCTCATACTTATATATATAACATGAATTTAGTCATATTACACATATTTAACTAAACCAAATAGAGTAATCACAGAATTACCACTAACATGCAGATTTAATGGGATTAACAGTAATTCATGATTACAGCGGAATACATGATAATATTGCAAGAATCACAGACATGCATATACTTATAAATTAAGTATGAAATTAACACTTATCTTTTATTACTAGCGTAATTCCACCAACCAACCTTAGACCACGTTGCTCATCACTCTCAGCAGTGGGTCACCCCCGAGCTGGGACCAAGCTCCACCCAAGGTAAAGGAATATTAAACTAGACTGAGGTTACAGGGAAACTGCACAAAATAACCGAAAGGATTCTTCCCAGGATGCCTTCTTATGCCCACTATTCACGGACTTTCATTCCTCACATGTATGTTCCGCCCGGGAGTATACACCTTCACAAGCACAGTCCATCAGTGCTTCACCTCCCTCTCTAGGCTTCGGCAACAAACCGGATCATGCAGTCTTAGAGCTCCGTAACTGGTGCTGAACTCACTCTGGGAGAAAACCACTTCCCAACAACCCCTTCACTTGGAAGAGCTACTCATAGGCCTGACAACCCGCCTCTTCAACCATGGGCCTAACCACCCGACTCTTCCACCAGCTTCCACTTCAATTTCCACAAGGTGAGGATAACATCAACAACAATAGAAACTTGGTTAACTCACGGGTGACAGTAACAACAAGAATTTGGGTATGGACATCCAAAAACGGCAACAGACCACACTAAGACACAACACGGTTCAGGCCATATCCAAGATGTTTCGTCTTTACAATAAAACAACACAGGTTGGCTTCACGGTTTTCTGTTTTCAGAGATGCCTGAGGTTATGGAAAGGTTGATCCCAGAGCTCAACATAATTCATGGAGAATGAAAAATGGATAGCGAACAATCTTCCCGTGAGGGTTTACTTCACTGTGCGCAGGTATGCAGAGGTAGATGCATAGGAAAAACAGTTCAAATGCCCCAGATACCCGCGAACTTAGGCGAATGATGA
>JZKD02S1674022.1:169267-183713 GCA_000966675.3 Picea glauca | reverse complement strand
TCCAGTAGCAAGGTTAGACACTGTAAGAACTCTATTGGCCATAGCAGCCCAACATAAATGGCAAGTATACCAGATGGATGTCAAGTCAGCTTTCCTAAATGGTTTCTTAGATGAAAAAGTTTATGTCGATCAACCACCTTGATTTGAAGTCCAAGAGCAACTAGCCAAAGTATATCGATTGAAGAAAGTCTTGTATGGCTTAAAGCAAACTCCAAGAGCTTGGTATAGCAAAATTGACACTTATCTGATCAACAGTGGTTTCAGCAGAAGCCAGAATGAGCCAACTCTTTACACCAAAACAAATCATCATGGTAAAATTTTGATTGTATGTTTATATGTTGATGACATGATATATACTGGAAATCTTGAATTAACCAATTTTAAACATGCCATGCAATCTGAGTTTGAGATGACAGATCTTGGCATCATGAAATATTTTTTGGGGATTGAGGTTGATCAATCAACCAAAGGCATTTTTGTCTGTCAGAAAAAGTATGCAGCAGACATCATCAAAAAATTTCGCATGGAAGAATGCAATCCAGCAGAAACCCCTATACCCCTAGGCACAAAATTGAACAAGAAAGATGAATTCCCTATAGTGGACCCTACCCTGTACAAAATTTTAGTAGGCAGTTTGTTGTATCTTACAACAACTAGGCCTGATATTATGTATGCAGCGAGGCTTGTTTCCAGATTCATTGAATCTCCCAAAGATTCTCACTGGAAAATGGCAAAACGGATTCTGAGATATATTGCAGGAACTCTCAATTTTGGCTTATGGTACACTAAATCTGATAGTAATCAACTTTCTGGTTAGAGAGACAGTGATTTTGCAGGCAACCTAGATGACAGGAAAAGCACCTTAGGACATGTTTTTCACCTCGGGACGAACAAAACAACCAATTGTATCAATATCTTTTGTAGAGGCAGAGTATGTCGCTGCTACCTCAACTTCTTGTCAAGCTGTGTGGATGAGAAGAATATTGAAAGATATGTCACATACAGAAAATGATCCAACTCCTATTTTCTGTGACAATACTTCAACAATAGCTCTATCCAAAAATCATGTGTTTCACAAGAAAAACAAACACATTGACACTTGCTTTCACTTCATCTGCGAGCTATTCAATAATGGTGATATTGCACTTCAATTATGTGGTTCTCGAGATCAGCTCGCAGATATCTTCACAAAGCCACTGGGAAAATCTGTTTTTGATTTTCAGAGACAACACTTGGGCATAATCAGTGCTGATGTTTGTAACTGTTGAGTTTAAGAGGGAGTGTTAAAAATAATGTAACCTACACTGCCAGCTGTACTTTCTTTTCTTGATTTGCTTGAGCCTATTTAGCTCAGCTATTTTCCTTTTGCACTTCACTTCTTCAATAACTCTTCTCATTGTACTTTCTCCTTACATTCTCAATATACTAAATACTATTTTTTCTCTTTGCATTTCTTGCTTCACAATTTATCACAAAAGATGCTAATTGCAAAATAAAACAGACAATTGCATAAATAGAAAATATACTTTGAAACAAAGCACGAATAATGTAAACTCCCTATCTAAACCTAGGTCTGATATGCCTTGAAACAAAGCACGAACATTGTAAAGTCCCTATCTAAACCTAGGTCTGATATGCCTTGAAACAAAGCACGAACATTGTAAAGTCCCTATCTAAACCTAGGTCTGATAGTGTGTCACATGCTCACTTAAAAACCCAAGGCGCTCCACTGCTAAGAAACGACACTCCACAGTTGGTAGTGGCATGCACAACGAGCTGGTATGCGGTGGCATGCACAACGGGCAAGCACATTGGGTAACCGGAAAGCACAGTGGGTAAAGAAGGTGGAGCAGAAGGGGCCTCACTCACAGACCAACTCACACTGGTAAGGGAAGCCCGAAGCACCTCATTAAAAAAACTTAAATAAAAAAAACGTAAATTCAGTAAAAACTTAAAATCACAAAGCCTGAAGCACTTCAAAAAAATGAAATCATAGTAAGAAAACTTAAAAACCAAAGTAAATCATGATAAGAAAACTTAAAAACGAAAGTAAAGTAAAAAATTTAAACTTAATAAAACACTTAAATCTAAAGTGAATAGTTATTGTTAAATCTAAAGTGAATAGTTATTGTTATGTTAATCACTTAATTACTCATTTTAATGACGAACATACATCATGCAAAGAAGTTAATTTGTAAAATCACAACTCTAAAAGATTTTATGAACATACATCATGCAAAGAAGTTAATTTGTAAAATCACAACTCTAAAAGATTTGAAATTATATTATAGAATTACTTTAAAGTTTCATCGTCCAAACTTTTTGTTTGGTTAATAGACTTTCCGGGAGGGAAGGTAAAATGTTCACCAACCTTTAATATGTTTGGGAAGCGAAAACGAAACATCACTGAATCTAAAACCATGGCTCTAACATATTCCCAGCAAATTGCAATTCAGTGAATTTCTAAGCAAATAGTCGCCACCAGTTGCATCCATAGTGAGAGGATGGTGCATCCAGGAGAGGACTGCCATAGTGAGAGGGTGGTGCATCCAGGACGACGAAGAAGCCAGGCCGTCAATGAGTGATGTGTTGCACATATTGGAAGGCATTGTAAACGTTACCCCTCTTCCCCCAATTCCCCCCTCTCTCCAGATCTGTGAGGACAGCCCAGTCGTTTTCTTCTGGGATAAGGATTCTTCTGCACGTGCAGGCAACAACACTGGTAATCCCTCCACTGCTCTGTAAAACCTCACTATTCATATTTTCATTTAAATGTTTTTCCAGATTTATTGAAGTCCAAAGTATAATAAAATAGTTCAACAACAAGCCACATGTGGCAATGTCCCTGCCAAATATTTGCATGAGCTTGATCAGCTGGCAGCCACATAACCTCACAGGGCGCAACATCCCAGCCTCTACTCCATGGCTTTCTGTAAATATTCTAAACTCGTAGTGTCCACCAGGATGACGACCCACTGCGTGGAGAACTAACAATTCTGTTTGCCTTTGCCGAGATTTACCCACCCAAATTCAGGTAACTGTAAAATATAATCGAGGCAATTCTTTCCACACGTGTAGATACTACATACTATATTTTCATAGCCTTCAGTGGAGGTTAGTTTCGCTTGTCATTGATATTTGCTCAATATGATAGGAAATTAACTGTGATACTGGTTGTTTTACTGTGGAGTTAGGGTTCACAAACAGTAATATTGTATGAGACTACCTGGTGGCAGTTCAAATTATCCGTTTCCATTTCGTGGAAGTGCTCGGATTGGACACCTCTCTATCTCGACCGACAAACAAAGACAAAGCTAGCTCGCTTAGTTAGCCGGCACAGTTCTGTTGATTTCGTTATTAAGTAAGTAATGATAGAATCATGAGATTAGTGCGAAAGAAGGGTTGTGCCGCCGTCCCCTCACCCTTCATAAAAATAGATAAATGCCTACCCTCATAAGACCAATGGCCAAGCTCAAGTTCTGACTGGCGGAACTTTGAGTTGCAGTGAAGCGACTAAATAAGACGAACCAGATCCAACTAATTTTTAAAGACAACCTGTTGTTCTCCAATTGTTTCCAACTTTGGTTCCCCAGGTAGCAGGATCATCTACTCCCCTGCAACAACAACAACAGTTTTGTATAGGATGATATCAATATGTAACCATGAGACAAATTTCACAGACTTTGTACTCAAATCAGAACCTACAATTCACACAGTGAGTAAAATATTGGACGCCCTGTTTTCAGAAGTGCATCTCTCATCTTTGGGTACCTGCAATTTACTACAGAGACTCAGTCTTCCAATACTTGAACATTCAAATCAACTACTTCCCATTTTCCGTGAGCCAATTGAACTCGATAAATATTATTAACAACCGAAGCTTACAGTTACAGGAGGCTTAAAAATGATCTGGCAGCTCTTCAAAGAACAAGAACCACAAGGTTTTAACATCTATCAGCGAGATCAACTCATAGGTACTTTATAGCCTAGGGCTGGGGAGATCTCAGTTCGTCCGCTGCTTGTAAACAATGTTTATTAAATAGCATTTGAGGGTCATTGAGGTTTGCACTGTAGGTTTTGAGGAGATCTCAGTTCATCCGCCTGCTTGTAAACAATGTTAATTGAATAGTAATTGAGGGTTACACCGCAGATTTTTTTCTATTCCTCTTGATGCTTAATGAATCCAACATTTAGATGCACCTATGCTAGTTTAGAATTTAAACGGACAGCTAGGTGCAGAGAGAGCAAAGTACATAATAGTAAAATCCAACCTGTTAAGTACACTGGAAATTGCGTACGGACAGCTAGGTGCAGAGAGAGCACAGTAAATAACAGTAAAATCCAACCAGTTAAGTAGACTGGAAATTGAGTATGCCTGATCCAGGCTGGAAATGTATGAACTTAATGTACACACTTGATTATCCACCGGTATGATAGTCACCCTATGTTCACATAAGCAACAATAGACTGCCATCCTGATCCAATCGCCACGCCTGCATTATACATTGTATTGCAAATCAGGACAATGGGCAAAACAAAACATAATAAAACAATAGACAGCCACAAATCCCTGAAAATGGCTAGTTTGACAAATCCCCAATTAAACTGAGAAGCTACTAGCTGGTTTACCAGCTGGGCTGTGGGCAATCCATCATCACCAAGTATTGGTGGGTGCATTGAATATGCACAGTATCCTAAATCCATTTTAATTTGTTTTGTTTTGAAAGGGTGCATGGCATGCATTGAATATGGACATTAGAAAAGACCTATTTAGATCTGGTATCAAAGGTTGCATTGGATGCATCGAATATGGTCATCTGCACGGACCCATTTAGATTTGGTTGGAAATGTGCTCATTGAATATAGACATTGGCATAAACCCAAGTTTGAGAAATCTTTCATTTAGCTCATTTAGATTTGGTTGGAAATGTGCTCATTGAATATGAACATTGGCACAAACCCCTGAGAATGATAAGTTTGAGAAATCTTTAATTGAGCTGGAAAGCTACTAGATGGTTTACAATCTATCAACACCAAGAACCCATGGGTGCATTGAATTTGGACGGTATCCCATATCCATTTAAATTTGTTTTAAAATGGTGCATTGGATCCATATAATAAGACATTATCACAGACTTATTTAAATTTGGTATGAGTTGGTGCATTGGGTTCACTGAATATGGACATTGGCACACACCCCTGAAAATGAAAGTTTGACAAATCTCCAATTGAACCGAGAATCTACTTGGTGGTTTACAGCCGGTCTGGGGGCAATCCAATCTCCAATTGAACCGAGAATCTACTTGGTGGTTTACAGCCGGTCTGGGGGCAATCCATCAACACCAAGTTTTGGTGGGTGCATTGAATATGAACAACATCTTATATCCAAAACTTGGTGGGTGCATTGAATATGAACACTATCTTATATCCAATTAAATTTGTTTTGACATGGTACATTGTATGCATTGAATATGAACATTAACACAGACTTATTTAGATTGAGTTTGAAATGGTGCATTGAATATGGACATGGATATTTGGTTACAAATGGTACATTGGCTGCATCTAATATGTATTAAATATAATGTAACCTCAACACACTGAGTGTACACTGTTAGTTGTACTTTCTATTTTTGTTTTGCTTGAGCTTATTTAGTTCAGCTATTTCCCCTTTCTAGATATCTTCTTCATGTACTCGTTTTGTACTCTTCTACTTACATTCTAATATACTATTTTCTATTCTATTCTCTCTCTACATTTCTTGCTTCACAATTTATCATGGTATCAGAGCTTCAGTAGTAAGCCTCTTCACACAGGCTGGAGAGCAACAGGATCCTCACAAAAAAGAGCTTACATGGATCATGAGAGAATGCTTCACAGACTTTTCACAAAGCTTGGAAAGTTGTCCGTTCATACTCTCAAAAGATTGTCGTAGGGAGCTCGCTGACGTCGCAGAGCATACTATGCTCGAAAGTTTCGAGGAGCAGAAACACGAGAAGGAAGCGGAGACTGCAGATGGAGAAATAGTAAATTTTCTTGTACAATTTTCAAAATTCGTCAAAGATTCACGAAGAAAACCTTCAGAAGGCAGAAACGTTGAAGATTTCACAGATATTTGTTCAAATTCGTGAAGAATTGTTACAGAAAGAAGAGGCGTTTAAAGAATTGCAGGAATCCTCTCAAATCTGTCAAAGACTGTTGCAGAGAACAAACCTTTAAAGATCTCATCAAATCTTTGCAAATCGGTGAAAGATCGGTCAATCTTTGCAAAAGCCGCAAAGAACAAGTCGAAGGAGAAAAGAATAGCCATCGCAGCTGTAAGATCCAACCTGCGAATAGATCCGAGGTGAAAATCCAGTTCAGAAGGGACGAGGAGAGCGCGGAAAAGGCAAAATAATTTCAGCCGTTAGATCTTGCGCAGAGGACCGACAGTCGTTGGATCAGTGAGAAAGTGCACGAGGTTTAGTCCTCTTGAGCACACAGGAGAAATTTCGACTTGCGAAGTCATGAAATCATCTGGACCATCCATCAATGGACACGTGGCGAGATCTCGACATTTCACTGACTTGCAAGGTGTAAAAGTCAGAAGACTGACGTGAGAATTTGCAAATCGTGAAATTCTGAGTCATTATGGACCGTTGGATCGAGAAAGATTGTGAGCCATCCATCTCAGAGGACAGGTGGCAGAAGATCAAAGCGCCATCAACATTTTGGCATTTCGGTGTTCGCGGTTTTGGAAACTCTGGGACAAGAGTTCTAAACTCGCAAAATAATGAATCGCGAAATCTCGAAGCGATCTGGACCGTCAGATCACTAGAAGATATGGACCGTTGAATTATCCAAAGGCGAAATTTTGGCATTTCGCACACTGGGAGTCCGAAGGACCCAGGATCATCGTAGCAAAATTGCTGAAGTTCTGAAACGCGAAATCCCGAAAAGACGTTAGAGCCAACATATTTCAGATTTTGGCAAATTGAGAGACAAAGAACCGGCGAAGGCATCGCGACTCCCTGATTTGCGAAAAGCCAACAGTTCTTCAACATTTAGGCCCGTGGTCACATTGAACGGAGACTAAGGGCCAATTCAAGGATGATAAGCTCTCTTCGATAATTGGCAATCGACATTTCGACAATCTGAAGTTGGAAAGACAAGAGATTGGAGGACTCGTATAATGAAGTTCCAAAGTCAAAATCGCGAAGCCAAAACTCGCGAAGTCGAACATCGCGAAATATCGAATTACCGAGTTTCGAAATCACTGCAAGAAAGTAGCAAACCTGGTTTTACGCGCAGGAAACAGGTAAACAAGATTTTTTTCTGTTTTGTTAAATTCTTTAAATATGGCGTCGTCTAGCAATTTAGGACCAACTCAGGGTCTAATTCTTCTTGGAAAGAACTATGAGTTCTGGTCTCTTCGGATGAGATCGTTCTTGCAAGCACAAGAGTGCTGGGATTTAGTGGATCATGGATATCTGGAACCATATCCAGCAGACATTGCCGCCATGACAAACTAGCAGAAAATGGCTCAGGCAACTCAGAGAAACAAAGAAAATAAAGCTAAATTTTGGATTCAAAATTCTGTGGATGACTCGATTTTTTCAAAAATCACAGGCGTTGGTACTTCAAAACAGGCCTGGGACATCCTTAAATCTTCCTATCAAGGAAATGACAGGGTCAAAACAGTTAAATTGCAGACCCTGAGGATGCAATTCGAGACTATAAGGATGATAGAGTCTGAAAGTGTGGATCAGTTCATGACCAGAGTCATGGGAATCGTAAACCAGATTAGATTGACTAGCGAAGTCATCACTAATCAACACATTGTTGAGAAATTCCTCAGAAGTTTACCCAAGAAATTCGAAATGGTTGTAACAACAATCTTTGAATCCAAGGATCTGTCAAGTTTTTCAACAGATGAACTAATTGGTTCTCTGGTGACACATGAGACCAGACTGCATCTCACAGATGAGTCAATCTCCAATGCTTTCAAAACTCAATTCTCCTTCAACAGAGGGAGAGGCAGAGGAAGAAGCAGCGGTCACCAAGGAAGAGGGAGAAATCAAATTAACCCTCTCTCCAGTGGAGGTAACATACAACAGTATCCCAATCAAAATTTCCAAGGTCAAAGTCAACAACAAAAAAATCAACATCAGAATTTCCAGCCTCAAAGAAGCAGAGGGAGAAGATCAAATGACAAAACAAGCATACAATGCTATTATTGCAAAAAGTATGGGCACTATGAATCTGAATGTAGGAAGAAGCAAGCCGATCAAATCTCAGGCAGAGCACATGTGTCAAATCATACGGGAGAAACCTCAGGAGGTATGTTTCTCTCATGCCATAAGACTGAAGAACAACCTAAAGATCTCTGGTTGCTAGACAGTGGATGCAACAATCACATGATAGGTAACAAAGAATTGCTTTCATGCATTGATTCTTCAATCTCATCTAATATTACACTTGGAAATGACTACTTAGTCAAAGTTCAAGGAAAAGGAACTGTTCTTATTCTTACTAAACAAAATGTCAAGAAAGACATAAACAATGTCTATCATGTTCCAGATCTGAAACATAATTTTCTAAGTGTAGGATAACTCATTGAACATGGCTATAAGGTACTTTTTGAGGGAGCATCTTGCAAAATATATGACAAAAACCCCAGCAGAAAATTGATTTCTGAAATCCATATGACTCCGAATAGGATGTTTCCCCTTACCCTCAAAACTGCAAATCTAATTCAACCATATGCACAAAGTGCATCAACCCTGAATGAAACTATGGTTTGGCATACAAGATTTGGACATCTACCCTTTCAGAGTCTAAGTCTTCTTCAGAAGAACTCCATTGTCAAAGGTCTTCCTATATTTAAAGAGAAAATTCACCCATGTGAGTCATGCATACTTGGAAAACATAAGAGAACTAGTTTTCCACAGTCTTCCAATCAAGCCAAACAACATCTTGAACTTGTTCACACTGACCTATGTGGACCAATGAAAATAGAGTCCATAGGTGGTAGCTTTTATTTTCTAACTTTTATTGATGATTTCAGCAGAAAAATATGGATCTATTTTCTAAGACACAAGTCTGACACTTTTGCAAAATTCAAAGAATTCAAGGCAGAAGCTGAAAAACAGAGTGGCAAATATATCAAAGCACTCAAGTCAGATGGAGGAGGAGAATACGACTCCAGAGAATTTACAAATTTCTGCAAATCTCAAGGCATTATCATGCAAACAACAACCAAGTATACTCCACAACAAAATGGAGTGGCTGAAAGGAAAAATCAAACAATAATGAATATGGCAAGAACACTTCTCAAAGAGAAAAGTCTGTCCAATATTTTTTGGGCTGAAGCAGTAGCATGCTCAGTTTATCTCTTGAATAGATTTCCAACCACAAGTCTAAAGATGAAAGTCCCCCAAGAAGCATGGAGTGGGACAAAGCTCAATGTTGCACATCTAAGGATATTCAGATGCATAGCATACGCTCACATACCTTCCAAATTAAGGAAGAAATTGGATGACAGAAGTGAGAAATGTATATTCACTGGATATAGTGAAACATCTAAAGCTTACAGGATTTACAATCCAATCTCCAAGAAATTAATTCTCTGCAGAGATGTAAAATTTTTGGAAAATCAATTATGGAATGATTCAGAAAATCAGCAAATGGACAGTCAAAATACTTTGCTACCCAGTGTTGAAAACACAGAAAATTCAAGACAGCAAGTACCTCAAACTGTTCTTCCAAGATTGAAGGTACAAAGACAACCTGAACACTCATAGGATAACTCAACTTCTAGCAGAGACTCATCCTCTGAAATTTGAAATCAGAGAACTCGAAGTTTGAGAGAAATCCATCAGCAGTTGGATGACTTTGAACAACACAACCTTTTTGCTTTAATGTCATGTCAACCTACATCTTTTAAGGAAGCAGTTAAGGAGCCACATTGGGTTCAAGCCATGAACCAAGAAATTGACTCCATTGAGAAGGACAAGACATGAGATCTTGTTTATTTTCCCATTCACAAGAAAAGTATTGGTGTCAAGTGGGTTTACAAAACTAAACTCAATGAAAAAGGGCAGATTGAAAAACACAAGGCAATACTTGTTGCCAAAGGATTCTCACAACAACCAGGTACTGATTATGGTGAAACTTTTTCTTCAGTAGCAAGATTAGACACTGTAAGGACTCTATTGGCCAAAGCAGCCCAACACAAATGACAAGTATACCAGATGGATGTCAAGTCAGCATTCCTAAATGGTTTTTTAGAAGAAGAAGTTTATGTCGATCAACCACCTGGATTTGAAGTCCAAGAGCACCCAGCCAAAGTATATCGGTTGAATAAATCCTTGTATGGCTTAAAGCAAGCTCCAAGAGCTTGGTACAATAGAATTGACACTTATCTCATCAAAAGTGATTTCAGCAGAAGCCAAAATGAGCCAACTCTTTACACCAAAGCAGATCGGCATGGTAAAATTTTGATTGTATGTTTATATGTTGATGACATGATCTATACTGAAAATCTTGAGTTAAAAAATTTTAAACATGCCATATAATCTGAGTTTGAGATGACAGATCTTGGCATAATGAAATATTTTTTAGGGATTGAGGTTAATCAATCAACCAAAGGAATTTTTGTCTGTCAGCAAAAGTATGCAGCAGACATCATCAAAAGATTTCGCATGGAAGGATGCAATCCAGCAGAAACCCCTATACCCCTAGGCACAAAATTGAGCAAGAAAGATGAAGTCCCTACAATGGACCCTACTCTATACAAAAGCTTAGTAGGCAGTTTGTTGTATCTTACAACAACTAGGCCTGACATTATGTATGCAGCTAGCCTTGTTTCCAGATTCATGGAATCCCCCAAATATTCTCATTGGAAAATGGCGAAATGAATTTTGAGATATGTTGTAGGAACTCTCAATTTTGTCTTATGATACACTAAATCTGATAGTAATCAACTTTCTGGTTGCACAGACAGTGAATATGCAGGCAACCTAGATGACAGGAAAAACACATCTGGACATGCTTTTCACTTGGGCACGAACCTGATCTCATGGGCATCAAAGAAGCAGCCAATAGTCTCAATATCCTCTGCAGAGGTGGAGTATGTCGCTACTACCTCAACTTCTTGTCAAATTGTGTGGCTGAGAAGAATATTGCAAGATATGTCACATACAGAAAAAGATCCAACTCCTATTTTCTGTGGCAATACTTCAGCAATTTCTTTATCTAAAAATCATGTGTTTCACAACAAAAGCAAACACATTGACACTCGTTTTCATTTCATACGCGAGCTAGTCAATAATGGTGATATTGCACTACAATTCTGTGGTTCTCGAGACCAACTTGCTGATATCTTTACAAAGCCACTAGGAAAATCGGTTTTTGATTTTCAGAGACAACACTTAGGCATAATCAGTGTTGATGTTTGTAACTGTTGAGTTTAAGAGGGAGTATTAAATATAATGTAACCTCAACAGGTTGACTGTACATTGCTAGCTATCTTGGCCAGCTGTACTTTCTATTTTTGTTTTGCTTGAGCCTATTTAGCTAAGTTATTTCCCCTTTCTAGATATCTTCTTCATGTACTCGTTTTGTACTCTTCTACTTACATTCTGATATACTATTTTTTGCTCTATTCTTTCTCTCTACATTTCTTGCTTCACAATTTATCAATATGATCATTAACACAATTCCATTTAAAAAATTAAATTTGATTCAAAATGATACATTGAAAACATTGAATATGAATACTAAGACAAGCCCATTTAAAAATTTCGTTTGATATACAGTTGAGGTTGAGAAGTCCCATATGAATTTTATACAAGTAAGATGCATATCAACCTTGATTTAGATGGGTTTTTGCTAAAATATATTATCTTAGATGTGTACTATGAAAATGTAGAACATGGAAGATGTGATTCTTTAGTATTCAAAAGATGAGTAAATGATACTCAAATTATGAAATGAGATTAAAGGATTTAAGAAAACAAAATAGTTAAATGCTTGCTCAGAAAGTAGACATATGTCTGGCATGTTTAGATAACTTAGAGTTGCACATAACTATAAAAAAAAGAAAGATCTTTACCTTTGTAATTGTTTTGTTTGTCCCACTAAAACTAGTTTCATTATGGGTTATGATCAGATAAATCATAAAACTTACCTGAGAGTCCTCGCTGCACGTTGTTAAGGAGGATGGTGAATGAGAGCAAGTATGCCAATTTGGATACTGCATCTATGATGATTGCATTTTCTATGAATATGATAACAAAATCGTCTCGCAAGACCACAATGAGAACCCAAAATACAAGACCTATGACACAGGAGGTAGTCACAAACAAAATAACTACAAATTTCACTCCTTTTCCATTTCCACTTCCAAGTTCATTTGCAACCCTTACCCTGCAATATTGCAATAACAAAAACAAATTTAGTCCGATTTATTTTCTTTATATAAACACATAAAATATAGTTATATGGACACCAACATGCACCATGTGGTAGTGAAAAAGGTGAGCGATATCATCAACTCAACTCCATTAATATTCATGCTATAAGAAAAGCAGGGGAGAGCATTAGAAGACACTTGGTAATCTGATTTTAAAATATGAATACAACACTGAAGTGGACAAAAACTGGCTAAACTATTTTAGAAATAAATGGTAGCTTGTATACCAAATTGAAAGGAATCGAGTGTAGTTTTTGCATCTACAAGATGTCCTGTCAAGAGAATGAGTACTCTGTGATACCAAATTTCCAAGTTGTTCAGAGAAATGAGGGAAAATTCATTATTAGCTAACATATATATGTACCCACATGTTTAGCAATATGAAATGAAGATATGGAAGTATATATATGAGGAGGAGAATACTTTACCAAAGCATTATACGAGAAGCCATAGACAACTTGATAAAGGGCCAGAGACCCGAGAATGCCTCTACTAAAAATCCTTTCCATGTGAGAGGACAAACTTCACAAACCATATAGAGAAACAGGCTAATAAAAGGGAGCCATGACACTATATCCAACGTAATAGCAGCTCCAATTATCCCCATTCCCAACTTATCAATGACAAGCCAACTTAAGAATATATGGATTAATAAGGTCACTCCAGATAACCAGGAAATCACCGAGTTTTTCAACTGATATTGTAGATATCTCTAAAGAGGAAGAGAGAATGAAAATCCAAAATGTTGAAGGATCATCACTTCTCTTCCCAGATACCTCTGGAGGAAGCGGTGGAAGGGTTCCTGTAGGTGCTCGTTCCCAACGAGTAAAGGTGGCATTTGATGCCACCGGACGATGTTGTTGTTGACCTTGCCCAACCAATTTGTCTCTGGTAACCTCCATTTCCACCAAGTGGATGTGTAGCCTGCTCTCCCGCACGACATTAACCTTCTTTTGCAGAGAAGAGATGTGATGGAAAGTGACGACGAACGTCATAATGAGGCCCTTGGCAGCCAGTTTCTTGGAGAGATGCATCAAGGGAATGACATGGTCATGACCCAAAGCCCTGAGATGATAGACACTCCAACTGTCTAGGCTGGTTTCACGAGCCCAGCCAGAGGTTCTGACAACCCTACTCTAGCTGTTCTGACAACCCCTGCTCCCTGACACTGTGTGACGACATACCTCCGCCACCCCCCTCGCTACAGTGACTGATGCAAACGTAACGCAATAAAACCATAGGTTAAACATTGTATATGTGCCTCGGGAATTGTGCAAGAACATATTTCAGTTTGTCCAAAACTTTATGTCCCTGCTATTTCCATTTTCACTTTCAAGTTCATTCGCAACCCTTACCCTGAAATATTGCAATAACAAAAACAAATTTAGTCTGATTGATTTTCTTTATATAAACACAAGAAATATAGTTGTATGGACGCCAGCATGTACCCTGTGGTAGCGAGAAAGGCGAGCGATATCATCACCTCGACTCCATTAATATTCATGCTATAAGAAAAGCAGGGGAGAGCATTAGAAGACACTCGGTAATCTGATTTTAAAATATGAATACAACACTGAAGTGGACAAAAACTGGCTAAAATATTTTAGAAATAAATGGCAGACTGTATACCAAATTGAAAGGGAATCAAGTGTAGTTTTTGCATTTGTAAGATGTCCTGTCAAGAGAATGAGTACTATGTAATACCAGATTTCCAAGTTGTTCAGAGAAATGAGCGAAAATTCATTATTAGCTAACTTATATATGTACCCACATGTTTAGAAATATGAAATGAAGATATGGAAGTATATATATGAGGAGGAGAATACTTTACCATAGCATTACACCAGAAGCCATAGACAACTTGATAAAGGGCCAGATGTTAGAAAAACAGGACCGCGGAGCAATAAAATAAAACAAATGCAGAAACAAAACACAGAAGACACACAATACAAGAGAGAGACAGATTTACGTGGTTCACCCAGTGTGGGCTAC